>JAJLVW010000001.1:0-19195 GCA_030570535.1 Starmera pachycereana
AAAAAACCACCAAAAAAACCAAAAAAAAAAAAAAAAAAAAACAGAAACATAAAAGACATTAATCTACCAACTATCCTTATCAAGTTTATAATCCACCAGTATCCAAAAAGAAATAATTACCGGCAGCTTTTTGTTCTTTATCCATTTGAGAATCTAATTTATTAATTCTTGGTCTAAAAGAATTTGGATCTCTTCTAAATGTAACATTCAAGTTTTTCAAGAATTTATTACAACCAGTTAATAGAGATTCTGGGGTTCTAGCATAAGATTCTTTTGAAGGTTGACCTTCAAAAACAATGACTCTATCAGCCAAATAAGTAGCCATGATGAAATCATGTTCCACAATAAATGCGGTTTTTTTAGCATGAAGTATAAATCTTCTAATAACTTTAGAACAAATAATACGTTGTTCGGAATCCAAATACGCAGAAGGTTCATCAATCAAATAAATATCGGCTTGTAAACCAAGAGCTAAAGTGATGGCAACTCTTTGTAATTCACCACCAGATAAATGTTGAACTTCTTGATCAATAATATCATCAATTTTTAAAGGTTTACAAACATCAGTTTGAAATTGTGGGTTAAGAAATGAAGGTCTAATTCTTTTAAAAAATAACTGACGAACAGTACCTGGGAATTTTGGTGCAATTTTTTGAGGTTTCATTGAAATATTTAATTTTGGAACTTCTTGATTATTATCAGCAGGAATAGCACCAGCTAATAATTTACAAAAAGTTGTTTTACCAGTACCATTTTCACCCATCATAACTAAAATTTCAGAATCACTAAATTGACCTTCTTCAATATGTAGTTTGAAATCACCTTGAGTTCTTTGCATTGCTGGATAAGTGAAATTTCTTGAAGCATCAACAGGAATAAAATCTGCAGCTTCTGCTAATCTAAATTGTAAAGATTCTGTTCTAAATCTAACATTTTCACTGTGAATATGACCTTCTAAAAACATATTGATACCTTCTCTTACAGAAGCTGGTAAGGTGACAACACCATAAATAGATGGAGCTCCATATAAGATACAAACGAAATCTGATAAATAATCTAAAACAGATAAATCATGCTCAACACAAATAACATAAGATTCTGAATGTAATAAAGATCTAATGATTAAAGCTGCATTTAAACGTTGTTTGACATCCAGATAAGAAGAAGGTTCATCAAACATATAAACATTAGCTTGTTGGACACAAGTGATACCAATGGCAAATCTTTGTAATTCACCACCAGATAATGCGGAAACATCTCTATTAAGAATTCCTTTCAATTCCAAAATATCAACAATTTCTTTAATATGTTCTTTTCTTTCTAATCTTTGTTTTAATAACTGACCAACTTTTGTATCTGGGCCTTTAATAGCTCTTGGAATATTATCAACATATTGAGGTTTAATAATAGCTTTAATATTATCTTCCAAAATTTTAGTTAAATAATTTTGTAATTCAGAACCTCTAAAATGTTTTAAAATCTCTTCCCAATCTGGAGGGTCTTCATATCTACCCAAATTTGGTTTCTGTTTCCCAGCCAAAATTTTCAAAGCAGTTGATTTACCAATACCATTAGTACCAACTAAACCTAATACTTGACCAGGTCTTGGGGTTGGTAATCTATGTAATTTAAAAGAGTTTGCAGAATAACGATGAGTGACTTCTTTTTCCAAATTAGTTGGCAAATTGATGATGTTAATTGCACCAAATGGACATTTCTTAACACAAATACCACAACCAATACATAAATTTTCTGAAATGAATGCAATTTTATTCATTGGAGTAACTTCAATACAAAGTTTCCCAGTTTTAACCACTGGACATGATTTTTTACACTCTTGACGGCATTTTTTAGGCTTGCACTTGTCGTCTGAAACGATTGCGATACGTGTAAGCTTGCCAGACATCTTGCTCTTGATCAATTTCAAAACAAACTCAACTGTAGTTTTATAATATGTAAAAAGTGAAAAATTTTGTTTGAAGCATCGATAATTTTTTTTTTTTTTTTTAGCAGGTTGCCCGGTTTCCAAAGTGGCTTGCAGCAGGAAAAGCTGACAAAAGAGACGATATTATTGGTAGCAGAAGCGAGCGGTTTCGAAACTCAGATGGGGAATCATGAACCATTCTAATTCTTTAATTCTTCTTTCAATTATCACCAAATTATCACTTGACATCATCACAAACAACTAACAACCACAAACAACAACCAAAATCAAAACACAAAACAAATTAAAACAATTTCAGCACTCTGAAAACACAAAACACCTCAACACCTCGCACAAAAGAAAAAAACTTTTTTTCTCTCTAAACAAAAATAAAAATAAAAAAATTTCAATAAAATTTTCTGCACTTTTGGAAGAACTTCACGATTTTTTGCCGTTTAAACTCAACTTGAAACTAAACTTCTTCACTGGACTATCAGCTACCTCAACGCAGTCCTCACTGATACATCAAAAAATCTCACAAAAAAAACTTTTAAAAAAAGCAAAAAAAAACTTAAAAAACCCCCTCAAAAAAAAAAAAAAAACCCTTCAAAATGTCTGCCTCTGAAGCTACTGCTGAACAAGTCGCAAACCAATTAGAAAACTTGAATGTTTCTGATTCAACCTCCCCATCTGCTGCTGCTGCTGCAACCATTGAACACGGTTCTGCTGCTGCTGAAACCGATGCTTCTTCTCCATCCACTTATATTGAAAGTTCTGCTTCTTTATACGTTGGTGAATTAGACCCTTCTGTCAACGAAGCCACGTTGTTCGAATTGTTTTCTCCAATTGGTCAAGTTGTCTCTGTCCGTATCTGTCGTGACAGTGTCACCAAAAGATCTTTAGGTTATGGTTATGTCAATTACCATACCATTCAAGAAGGTGAAAAAGCTATTGAGCAATTAAACTACACCCCAATCAAAGGTCAACCAATGCGTATCATGTGGTCCCAACGTGATCCTTCTTTGAGAAAAACTAACAATGGTTTGAACGTTTTCATTAAAAACTTACATCCAGCTATTGATAACAAAGCTTTACATGATACTTTTTCAATTTTTGGTAAAACTTTATCTTGTAAAATTGCCACTGATGATTTCGGTAACTCGAAAGGTTATGGTTATGTCCATTTTGAAACTGAAGAAGCTGCTAAAGCTGCCATTGAAAACGTTAATGGTATGTTATTAAATGATTTAAAAGTTTTCGTTGGTCCTCATATTTCAAGAAAAGATCGTGAATCTAAATTAGGTGAAGTTCAAAAAATTTTCACTAATGTTTATGTTAAAAACATTGATTTAGAAGCAACTGAAGATGAAGTTAAAGAACTTTTCAGTAAATTTGGTGAAATCACTTCTTTTATCATTGAAAAAGATTCTGAAGGTAAATCAAAAGGTTTTGGTTTCGTTAATTTTGCAAACCATGATTCTGCTGCTAAAGCTGTTGAAGAATTAAATGACGTTGAATTTAAAGGTAAAAAATTATATGTTGGTAGAGCTCAATCAAAAGCTGAAAGATTAGAAGGTTTGAAAAAACAATTTGAAGCTGAAAAATTGGAAAAATTATCTAAATCTCAAGGTGTTAACTTATTTATTAAAAATTTGGATGATTCTATTGATGATGCTAAATTAATTGAAGAATTCCAACAATTTGGTACCATTGCTTCTGCTAAAGTTATGCTTGATCAAACAGGTAAATCTAAAGGTTTTGGTTTTGTTTCATTTTCATCTCCAGAAGAAGCTTCAAGAGCTATTTCTGAAATGAATCAAAAAATGGTAGCAAGTAAACCTTTATACGTTGCTTTAGCTCAACGTAAAGAAGATAGACGTTCTCAATTAGAACAACAAATGCAAGCTAGAAATCAATTAAGATTACAACAACAAGCTGCTGCTTCTGGTTTACCAGGTCAATTCATGCAACCAATGTTTTATGGTGCTCAACAACCAGGTTTCTTACCTCAAGGTCCAAGAGGTCCAAATGGTGCTCCAATGGGTGCTCCAGGTCCTCAATTCATGATCCCAAGAGGTCAAGGTATTCCTCCACAAGGTCAATGGGCTGCTGGTGCAAGACAATTACCAAATGGTCCAGTTTATGGAATCCCACCAAATTTTAATGGTCAACAACAACAACAACAACAACGTTTTTATCAACAACAACAACAACAGCAACAAAACCCAAATTTTAGAGGTAATAACAGACAACAAAGACTAGATTTATCTACATTAACTCAATACCCAGAAGATCAACAAAAAAGAATTTTAGGTGAAGAATTATATCAAAAAGTTGTTTCAACTGGTAAAGTTGATCAAGAATCTGCTGGTAAAATCACTGGTATGCTTTTAGATTTGGATACACAAGATGTTATTGGTGCTTTAGAAGATGATGGTTTATTTAATCAACATTTCAATGAAGCTTTTGAAGCTTATGAAAACTATAAACAAGAAGCTGCAGCTACAGCTGAAGAAACTAACTAAACAATTAGATTTTGTTGAGTGTTTTTTTTTTTTTTTTTTTTCTAGTTTATATGTGTTTTTGTTTTAACTATAATTATTCCTTCTTGTCTCTAATATTTTCAAAATATTTTATTGAATTTGGTTCAAGATGAGATTGGATTATTTGAAAATCTTGATTGTAATATCAAGTTTTTTTTTTTGATTTGCTTTTGTTCATTACCTTTTTTCCCAAATGTTTATTAATAACATGATGAGTTTATTTTTATTTCTCGTATAAGAAAGTTTACATTTCAACATTTCAATCATATATTATTTCAAATAAAAAAAAAAATAAAATAAAACATATTGTGTCAATATACCAATTTAAGCAGAGCGATATTAACTAATTGATAATACCAAAATTCAAGTAGTTGGTTCTTGTATAATCCCACCTCTTTCCATTATAGCAATTTTCTCCTCATCACTTAAAACTTTATTGACATCTCTTGTTGATCTTGATAAAACATAATAAGTTAATGCACTTGACATTGTTAAAAAAGTGGTGAATTGAGCAATACTGCTATGTGAAACATAAGGAATATTCTTTAACATTTTTGATTATATCTGTTTATTAATTATTCGCCGGTTGAATTTAAAGAGAGAGAAAAGTAAAATATCAAAAGTTGCTACTACTGTAATCGATGGGTTTTTATATAACTCTGAAGGTTAATTAAACTTCATTAAACTCAATTAATTCTCTACATCATCTATTTACAAATTGCCATATAATAATACCTGAGTGACAATCCTGACAATTGGGATGACTTCATTAGATAATTTTTCGTTGGTTTTTATATAAGCTGGATTTAATAAACTTTATTACCCTAAGTTGTGGCTATGTACACGGTACTTATAAGTTATATGTGGAGTAAAACTAAGTGGCTGTTGTCATCACCCACTTGAAGCGTATCAACGTATCGAACTCGGATTTTAAAATCGTATCTGATCAGTGAACTCAGGTATAAAATGCTTCATATTATTGAAAATTAAGTAAACAGTTCCTTGGACCTTAACAACCAACTGCATTAAATGCCATTCAATCAATTCAATTCAAGAAGATCAACAGTCTACTCATCAAATGGGATGGTTGCATCAACTCAACCACTGGCAAGTTCAGCAGGTATTAAAATCCTTGAGAAAGGTGGAAATGCAATTGATGCTGCCATTGCAGTTGCTGCATGCTTGGGAGTAACAGAAGTAGCATCAACTGATCTTGGAGGTGATGCTTATTGTATATTCTATGATAATTCTGTTAAAAAATGTTTTGGATTAAATGGTACTGGACGTTCAGGTTCAAAAGTTTCATTGGAATTAATTGAAAAAACACATCCTCAAGATATTCAAAATAGAAGATTAAGCATTGATTCTGTTTTCAGTTGTAATGTTCCTGGTTGTGTTGCTGCTTGGTATGATGCGTATGAGAAATGGGGATCTGGAGCCGTTACGTTTGAAGAGATTTTACAACCAGCTATTAAATTAGCTAAAGATGGGTTCCCAATCCATGAAATTAGTTCATATTTAATTGGAAATAGTGCCAGTCGTTTGGTTAAAAATAATATTAAAAATGGTGAAACTTTTTTAAATGAACAATTATCATTATTTTTAACTGGAGAAAATTTAACTGCACCAAAACCTGGGGAACTCATTAAGAATCCATATTTAGCAGAAACTTTATCAACAATTGCATCTGAAGGTAAAGATGGGTTTTATAAAGGTGCCATTGCTCAATCAATAGTTGATGAAATTCAAAGTCGTGGAGGTGTTGTCTCAATGGAAGATTTGGCTCAACATACATCAACATTTGTTGAGCCAATTTCTTTTGAATTGTTAGGTAAAAAATTATGGGAAATTCCACCAAATGGTTCAGGAATTATTGCCTTATTAACTCTTGGTTTAATTAAACAACTAGATGCAATTGGAGAAATTGATTTGCAAAATTTAAAACACAATTCTGTTGAATATTTACATTTATTGATTGAAACTTTAAAACTAAGTTTTAAAGATTCAGAAGAATATGTTTCAGATCCAGTTAATTTATTAAAAGAATTTGGTATTGATTCAAATGATACTATTGAAAAATTATTAACATCTGAATATTTTAATGATAGATGTAAATTATTTAATAAAAATCAAGTCTTAGATAATAAAATTCTTGGTGTTGGAAATTTACCAAATCCAATTTATAAATCAGATACTGTTTATTTTTCAGTGACTGATAAAGATGGTAATGCAGCATCTTTTATTAATTCAGTTTATCATAATTTTGGTTCTGGAATTTTAGTACCAAATAGAGGGTTTTTCTTACAAAATAGAGGTGCAAATTTTAGTATGACACCAGGATCTAAAAATTTCATTAAAGGAGGTAAACGTTCATATCATACAATCATTCCAGGTATGATTACTACACCTTTGCCAGATGGGAAAGAAGAATTATATGCATCTTATGGGATTCAAGGTGGGTTTAATCAACCACAGGCACATGTTCAAGTTTATTTAAACATGATATTATTTGGGTTAACACCACAAGAATCATTGGATGCACCAAGAATTTCATTATCACCACATCCAAAATATTTACATACTAACTATAGTAAAGGAGCAGAAGGACCAGTTTCTACTGAAATCACATTAGTTAATGTTGAAACAGGGATTGATGAAGAAGTTATTGAAAAATTACGTTTGTTAGGACATGATGTTAAAGTTTTAAGTGGATATGATAGAAAAATGTTTGGTAGAGGACAAATTATTAGAAAAGAGATTAATAAAAACACTGGAGAGTTTGTTTATGCAGCAGGATCAGATCAACGTGGAGATGGATGTGCAATTCCGTTTATTTGAAGCAAAACTATAAACAAGTAAATTAAATTAAATAATAAATGTAAAAGAAGAGTTAAAATTTAGTTTTTAAAATTAAACCTGTAGCAATGAATCTTGAAATAACCCAAAAAGTTGAACCAACAGCATTTAAAATACCAGAAACAATTATTAAATTTCTAAAAGTTTCATTTGAACCATTTCCAATGATTGCACCACCAATTGGTAAAGCAATTAAATTTCCAAAACTAACTAAGAAATATAAAGTACCATATTTTTTCCCAAAATCTTCAGTTTTTGAAACTTGAGCACAACAAACAGGAGTTAATGCTAACATAGTACTTGAGAAAAACCCATATAAAGCACTGAAACAATACATCACAGATAAGTTTGAACCAGCAGGTAACCAATTTGCAAAAATTAAAATGGTCGAACCAATAACAGATAAAGACATGATATTAAATCTTCCTAATTTATCACCGATATAATTTGGAAGAAATCTTCCTGGAACACCAATAGCATTATAAACAATGACTATTAAAAATGCATCTGATTCTGAATGACCTCTATTTAAAACATAAGAAGGTAAATAAGTTGTTGTTAAAATCAAACTAAATTCACATAAAAACACTGCAATACATAAAGTTAAATATTGTTTATCAGTAAATAATTCTTTCAAAACAAATGAGTTCTTAACAAACTCCACAATTGAAGCTGATTTCAATTGTTTTCTTCTTTTCAAAGTAATAATATCTCTTGATTTAACAAAACAACAACCAATTGATAAACAAAACATACTAATAAAGGCTAAAATTCTAATTGACCAAGCGTATCCAACTTTAGGAAACAATTTATCCAACATTAATGGCCAAATAACACCACCAATCCCGGAAGAAACCAAACAAATTCCTAAAGCATAACCTCTTCTAGCATGAAACCAATGTGCGACTGTTGAAACACCAGCATTCATTAAGAAACTGGTACCAATACCAACACATCCACCAAACGCCAATACGAATTGATATAAAGTTGTACAATTAGCAGTGGCAAATAATCCACCAACAATGAAAATTGAACCAACAATCATTGGGAATCTTGCACCATTAAAATCAAAAATTGGACCTGAATAAATTCCACCTGCAAATGAAAAGAAGAAATATAATGAGAAAACCCAACCAACATTACTTTGAGATTCAGAAGAAAGTTGATGAGTTTTAACATAAGCTTGAATAGCACCAATTGAATTCATTATACCGAATGCGATTAATAGAGTCATAAAAATACCAAAAATAACAATATTTGCTTCCTTTCCACCTTCAGGAAACGTTAGTACTTCATCATCATCTTCGCCATCATCATCATCAAACCGATTTAGATTTTTTTCACTAGATGAGTTTGGAGATATTTGTAGTTCAGAATCTGTGAATTTTTCAGTTATCAATATGTTGTTTCTTGAATCTGTTGTTGTTGTTGGATTGGTGTCGTTTGAAAAGACACCGTACTTCAGGGCATTTTCCTGTGTGATCTGTGTTGGCATGTTTGTGAGCTGTATGCAAACAAGGAAGAAATGGAGAAAAGAATCTGGGTGTTATAACCTATATGTATATATATTCAACTGCAATGGTAATAGAAGCTAAGGGCAGTGATCAGCGAAACGGGTGTTTTGGGCACACAATTTGTGGTTTGAAAAGTAGAGCTGAGCAGTGTTATCCATAAACAAGAGTGTTTGCTGTGCTTGTTCTGTCTGAAGTTCCAGCTTCTTCTTCTTCTTTCTTTCTTCTTTTCAACTACCTGATCGTTGTGAAAAAATAAAATTGAAAGCAGCGATGAGCAGTGGGCCTACCAGACAAAAAAAAAATAAAATAAAATAAAATAAAATAAAATAAAATAAAAATTTGATTAATTTCATAATTTATGTACATTCAAAAAATTTTATTTCAGCTGTTATTATAAAGCGATTTAAAAGAAGAGAACAAAATGCCTTCCAGAAACTCGGTCAACAGACCCAAAGACACCATGAGACAAGCTCAAAAGGCGTCTGCTTTGGCTAAGAAGAGAAACGACAGGGCCAGAAAGGGGCTCACTGCTCCTCCAAGAAGCGACCCAAGATCCACTTCTGGAATGCCTAAAAGTACTGCACTAGCATTATACAACGGTAGTCAGCCTATTGGGAAAATCACCACAACAACATTATCTAAGAAAAGACTCCAGAAGATTGAAAGAAACAAGAAGTACATTGCCAAAAGAAAGGCTGTTGAAAATCAACTATTGATTGATGCTACTGCTGGTGCTGAAGAACAAATGGATATTGATACTGAATCTACTACTACTACTACTACTACTAAGGCTAATAAGAAGACCAAAATAAGTTCTGTAAAGGACGCTCTTTGGTCTGTTATTGAAGATCAAACTGCAAATGCTTTTGTATTGGATCAATCTGGTGAAGGTACTACTCTTGGAGGACCATTTTTCTAAAAAAAAAATGTTGTTTATGAGAGTGTCACTATGTGACATGTGTGACATGTGTGTGACATGTGTATGTGTGTGTATTTTTTTTGTTGTTGTTATATTTAGAATAATATCGTTTAATTGTCAATTCCTTTAAGTTGTAGTTGTTTGGCAACAGTCTGTTTCATGATTTTAATAGTTTCTTCAGGGTCTGCTGCAGTGAAAATTGCAGTTCCTGCAACAATGACATTTGCACCAGCTTCAGCAGCTGCTGGAATTGTAGCTTTACTTAATCCACCATCAACTTGAATATCTAATTGTGGGAACATGGCTCTTAATTTTTCAACTTTTGGCATCATTTCAGGCATGAATTTTTGTCCTCCAAAACCTGGTTCCACAGTCATCACCAAAGCCATATCTAAATATGGAGCTAATTCAAACAACACATCAACTGGGGTGCCTGGTTTAATGGCACATGCAGCTCTAATTCCATTTTCTTTGATCAATTTAACTAAACCCATTGGATCCTTAGTTGCTTCATAATGGAAAGTGAACTGGTCAGCACCAACACGAGCAAACTCAGCAACCCATTTCTCTGGTTCAGCAACCATCATATGACAGTCGAAAAAAGCTGTTTTCTTTCCTTCTTCAACTGGCACGCGAGGAACAGCAGCACGTAAAGACTCGACGATTGGAACACCTAAAGTGATATTTGGTACGAAATGTCCATCCATCACATCGATATGAAGCCAGTCAGCTCCTGCGTTGATGACTCTGTGGCAGTCGCAGCCCAAATTGGCAAAATCACTGGCTAGGATGGAAGGAGCAATGATTGGTTTGACCATTTTGCTCTTATCTTCTGTTCTCTACTTCCGTTGTATAGTTTTATACAATATAGAGAAGAAAGAAGAAATGTTGGAAATTTATATGTACTCCGAAATATAGTAATTTATGTATCTACTACATATCTATCTGCACCACTGTTCCACTCTATTGTTGTGCTGCTAACTCAATAGCTTATTACTCTCTCTCTCTCTCTCTCTTTCTCTCTCTTTCTCTCTTTCTCACTTTATTAGTATAGAGATACATAATATACACACTCATACATTTTTCAATTTCTCTTCATTTAATTATGTACAGTTGAAATTACTTCAAAACTTTTATAGATAAAAAGCTCATCCACCAAGCTACCTCTTACAGGCACTGTACACCAAGTGATCTAGATAGTATGGCTAATTTCAAACGCTGGCTTTCAAACTCAAACAGCAGTTCAGACAAACTGCTTTCCACTGACAGACGGCCCCTCGTCCAGTACAGCGACGACATGGACAGTGTCGATCCATTGGACAGCAAGAACAGTGATTTCACCCAGGCAACACCGCCTTCTTATGATACACAAATGCTCATCAACAGTGATAACGAGGGTAGTAGTATTCATGGTGGTGATAATACTAATAATAGAACCAAATTGTATGATAATGACCAAGATGATAAAGATAATAGTAATAATAATAATGATGATGATGATGATGATGATCTGAATGAACAACTGCTGGATAAAGACTTCCCCTTTGGTATTGGATCAAATAAAATATTCGGTTTAGAGAATTTCGGTTATACATGTTATTGCAACTCTATTTTACAATGTCTTTACTACTCTGTTAATTTTAGAATGGAAATATTGAAATTTCCTGAAAGAAGTCCTGATTTAAAAAGAGTTAGAAAATTGCAATGCGATGGTATTAAACCTCATCATACTAAATTACAAGATGAAAAAGATAGTACTGAAGAATCCACAACTCCAACAAAACTTTCAACAAGAATTAGTCTAAGTCGTAGAACTTCAATTTTTTTTGGTAGGAAATCAAAAGATGATTCTATAGAGTCTTCACTTGCCCCTCAGTCCTCATCATCATCATCATCCCAACAACAACAACAACAACAACAACAACAGCAACAGCAACCACAAATTCTACAATTACAAAAACAAGCTAATAATTCAAATGTAATAATAGGTAAATATGAAGAATCAAATACAAATTTAGAAGCTAGGAAAAAAACTGCACTTTTAAAAAATCCATTATTGAATTTAGATCATTCATTAAATGAATATGGAATTAAAGATTCTTTATATTCAGCAACAAAAGATTTATTTGAAACTATTGTGGAAAATTCAAATAATATTGGTATAGTTTCACCAAGTTATTTCATTGAAGTTTTGAAAAAAGAAAATCAATTATTTAGAAGTACAATGCATCAAGATGCTCATGAATTTTTCAATTTTATTATAAATGAAATTATTGATATAATGGCAACTTTTGAAAATCATGAAATTAAACAAAATCATGAAAATAGAAATAATATTAATGATTTTTTCAAAGGTTATGTTACTAATGAGATTAGATGTTTAGAATGTTTTACAAAATCTAAAAGAGATGAATGTTTTTTAGATATTTCATTAGATTTACATAATAATGAAACAATTGAACAATGTCTTGAAAGTTTTAAAGAAACTGAATTATTATCAGATTCAAATCAATTCTATTGTGATCATTGTAACGCATTACAAGACGCTGAAAAAAGAGTTGGTTTCAAACAATTACCTCAAATCTTAACTTTACATTTGAAAAGATTTAAATTTAATGAACAAGTTCAAAATAATGTTAAATTATTTAATGTTGTTTCTTATCCACTTTTCTTTAAATTTGAAAATGATATGAAAACTGGTGATCCAACAATTGATTCTATGAAATTTTATGAATTGTATGGAATTGTTGTTCATATTGGTAGTGGACCTCAACATGGTCATTATGTTGCTTTAGTTAAAACTGAAATTTATGGTTGGTTATTATTTGATGATGAAATTGTGGAAAAAACAACTGAGAATTTTGTAACAAAATTTTTGGGTGATAGTCCTGATTTAGCAACAGCTTATATTTTATTTTATAGAGCTTGTGATCAACAAAGTTATGATATTAATATGATGAGAATTATTGAACAAAGGGAACAAAAAGAAAAAGAACAATTAAAAGAAAAGGAAAAATTAAAATTAAAATTAAATGTTGATATTGAAGAAGGATTGGATCATTTGAAAATAAAAGAATATTCACCTTCACCATCACCTTCAACAACTTCTCAAAATTTTTGGAAACTGAGAGATAAAGATAAAGATGATGATAGAAAAAAGGATAAAGAGAAAGAAAGGGAGAAAAAACGTAATAGAATGAGCATGTCATTCAGTTTCAGACCTTCAAAGGGTAAAAGTGTATAACTTGTTGATACATATTACAATTACAATTACAATTAGTCTTACATTCTCATTCCTTAATATGATTCACATTTTAATTTTATTACACAGCATGGTTATAATTATCTAATAACATTCTGATAAATCTTGTGTAATTGAGTAATTCCACCCTATATTTTTTACAAACAAAATCTTTATTAAAAGTACTAGTTAAAACTTGTTCGAACTAATGATTTTAAATAGAAACTAATAAGTATGACTTCTATGACCAAGTAAGTTATACAGAAGGACGATTGTAAATATAATCTTCAATTTTATTAATTATACAAAATTTTGGAGTTTCTCTTGCGAGTTCTTTATATACTTGAATACTAAATTTAATTAGTTTCAAGTCTCTATGAAAATTTTTCACCAGTTCTTTAACAACGTTCTGAATCCTGATTGGTTTTTTTTTCAACAATTACAAAAAAAAAAAAAAAAAAAAAATTAACTAAAATGAAAACTATTAATTTAGATTTCTCCTTAAAATTCTTATTAATATATAAATATTTCTAATTTCTAATTAATTTTGATTCTTTTAATTGCAATTTTGCAACCGCCAAAAGACTCAATTCTTCTTATCAGCAATGGAATTCTTTACTTTAAGCAACGGCAACAAAATCCCAGCAATCTCCATCATTGGAACAGGTACTCAATGGTTCAAAGGTGATCCTAATGCTCCAATCAATGAAACTTTAGTTGATCAAATTGTATATGCATTAAATCGTCCAGGAATTGTTCATGTTGATATTGCAGAAAATTATGCAACTTATAAAGAATTAGGTGCTGCTTTAATCAAATCTGGGAAACCAAGATCAGAAATTTGGATTACTGATAAATATTCCAAAATTTCTGAAAATCCAATTGTTAATTTAGAATTCTCATTAAAAACTTGTGGGATTGATTATGTTGATTTATATTTATTACATGATCCTTTCAATTTCCAAGAAGAAAAAGGTTATTCTTTACAACAAGCTTGGAAATATATGGAAGAATTATATAAATCTGGTAAAGCTAAAAATATTGGTGTTTCAAATTTTGGTATTGAACCATTGAAATTGTTATTAGATACTGCTGAAATTAAACCAGTTGTTAATCAAATTGAATTCAATGCTTTCTTACAAAATCAAACTCCTGGTATTGTGGAATTTGCTCAAAAAAATAATGTCTTATTAGAAGCTTATTCACCATTATCTCCATTAGGTGTTAGAGATGATTCTGATTTTTTCAAATTTATTGATTCATTAGGTGAAAAATATGGTGTTTCTAGTGGATTAATTTTATTAAGATGGGTTTATCAATTAGGTATTTTACCGGTTACAACTTCTTCTAAAAAGGAAAGAATTGATGAAACTTCATCTTCAATTTTCACATTTAAATTAACTGATGATGAAGTTTCTAAAATCACTAAATTAGGTGCTGAGCATCCAACTGTTCGTTTATATTGGAACCCATTTTATGATAAGTACAATTAAAAAAAATTGATTTTGATTTTAAAATGAAATTATTTAATTTTATATATTATAATTTTAAATGAATTGAAGTATATGGTTGTAAAGTTTATTAAATTGGTGGTGCATTAGCAAACAAATATGAGATACTTTCACCGTTATGTAAACGACGAATAGCTTCAGCTAAAGTAGGGCTTATATCTATTTGATATAAACGATCATTTTCAATAATAACAGGAACAGTATTTGTACAAATAATTTTACTTAATTTTGAATTTGCCAATTTTTCTTGAGCTGCACCACTAAAAATACCATGAGTTACAATTGAAACAACTTCTTTCGCATTATTTTCTAATAAAGTTTCTGCAGCTTTTGCCAAAGTTCCACAAGTATCAGCCATATCATCAACTAATATACAAGTTTTATTTGTAACATCTCCAACAAGAACCATTCTTGAAACTTCATTTGCCTTTTGTCTCTCTTTATGGATTAATGCAAAATTTAAATCTAATTTATCAGCAATTGATGCAACTCTTTTAGCTCCACCTGCATCTGGTGAAACTAAAATACAATTTTTAAAATCTAGTTCTGTTTTAATATATCTTAAAACTGAAGGTTCAGCATATAAGTTATCAACAGGAATTCTGAAAAACCCTTGAATTTGAGACGCATGTAAATCCATAGTAATAATATGATCACAACCTGCTGTTTGTAATAAATTTGCAATTAATTTTGCAGTAATTGGTGCTCTTGATTTATCCTTTTTATCTTGTCTTGCATAGAAAAAATTTGGAATAACTGCAGTAATTCTTCTTGCACTTGCTGTTTTACAAGCACGAATCATGATCAATAATTCCATAAAAAAATCATTAATTTCATCAACTCCACATCCTGTTTGAATGATATAAACATCTTCATCTCTAATGGATTCTCCAATGGTGACTGCTGTTTCTTTATTTGAGTATTGGTAAACGCCGATCTTGGATAGTGGGACATTAAGACGTTTGGAGATTTGTTCGGCTAACTCTAGGTGTGAATTACCAGCTAATAATTTGATTGAATTTGCAGCAGGCATGGTTGGGTTTTTCTTGTACTTGTTGTTGTTATTTTTATCTTTTTTTTTTTTTTTTTTTTTTTTTTTTTTTTTTTTTTTTTTTTTTTTTTTTTTTTTTTTTTTTTTTTTTTTTTTTTTTTTTTTTTTTTTTTTTTTTTTTCTTATTTGTTTCAATGGTGTGTATATAAATATAGTTGTCAGAAGAATTCAAATCATTCAACGCACAACAAAACAGTGCAACTCAGGAAACAAAACAATTTAAATTTTCTCTCAATTTCAGTACATATCAAATTTTAATCTAAAAAAAAAAAAAAAAAAAAAATTCGTTTTTTTCCTTAGGAGAAAAAAAAAGTTTGAATTTCGACCGAAAACGTTTTGTTCTTTATTTTTTTTTTCGATTCTAAAATTTGACAACCCCCTCGGAATTCAAAAAATGCGTCAACTTTCAAGTGTTGATGGTTTTTTGTTTAAGAATGTCGGTCATCTATTCTGTTAATCAACTAAAGAGAACAAAAGATGAAGTTGAAACCATATGCAAAAAATAAATTCAAGAGCTTTAACTATTTTATCTCCGCTTTTAACAAAGAAGGTTCCACGAAGGTGGATTGATCCTCATGACATTTTAGATGAGATATTAATGTCCAAAAGATTTAGTTGATCATTAATATCTCTCTTCCTTTAAGATTCCAGAAAATGTTTGGTTTAAATATACTTCATGTTTTTAATCTTCAGCTTCATATTATAATTATTCATTCGCATGACATTCAACTGCAGTCTGGTTGCTATTGAATTTTCTTGCTAATTTTAACCAGATTTATCATTCCTAATTATATCTCTGATGATATCGGTGATATATCATTGATTCCAACTGTGCTGTTATTTGTTCCATATTTAATTGCAGTAATGGTTTAAAAATATTTAATATAAATCGAAATTATTATAAGCTTTTTGCAGAATAACCTGGCCGTCAGTGGTTACTACAAAATATATATTATATAACTTTTGTTAATCACAAATCATTTGTTTATATTTTTACAATTTATAAGTTT
Organism: Starmera pachycereana; assembly: GCA_030570535.1. Classification (NCBI taxonomy): domain Eukaryota; kingdom Fungi; phylum Ascomycota; class Saccharomycetes; order Phaffomycetales; family Phaffomycetaceae; genus Starmera; species Starmera pachycereana. The sequence continues at coordinate 16,570 of JAJLVW010000001.1, forward strand.
ATATTGAAGGTGTAGATCTTCGATATTTCTATCCATAAATTAAGAGATGGATCATGGAATTCAAATTTGAACATAAAAGATGAACATAAAAGTATCATTACGTCTCAATTTTTAGAGCCCTCTGCCAACAATGCTACAGCTGCATCGTGGCCGGTGCCCGCATGCCAAAAGCACCCAAACTGGTAATTCTGGTTGTTTCCGTGCTCCTTTCTTACTTGATTTGTCGACACAGCTGTACATAATTAGCCATTTTCTGTACTTTACAGCGTGCTATTAATATGCTATTGTTTACCATTAAAAACAAATGTTAATATCAAATTTTCAATCGAATCTTTTCGAATCTTGAAGTGATCTGAAATGTAAACACTGCGTAAACTCTATTTATAGTCCCTGGAGAAAAGTATATAAACCACAGCTTCTATCCTTTTTTCTCACTTGTAATACTATTTTTTCAACAATACAAAATTACAATGCAAGTTCTTTCACTTTTAGCCCTTTCCGCACTATCAGCATCTTCTTTTGCTGCTTATATTCCTTCTGATCCATGGTCTACTTTGACCCCAGCTCAAGCAGCTCCAACTGGTGCAATCACTGACTATAAACAAACTTTTGGTATTGCAGTTGTTCCAATCACTGATTCTTCTTCATCTAAAGTTAAGAGAGACGTTGTTACACAAATTGGTGATGGTCAAATTCAAGCAACAACTGCCACTACTAAAGCTCAAGTAGTTACACAAATTGGTGATGGTCAAATTCAAGCAACAACTGCCACTACTAAAGCTCAAGTAGTTACACAAATTGGTGATGGTCAAATTCAAGCAACAACTGCCACTACTAAAGCTCAAGTAGTTACACAAATTGGTGATGGTCAAATTCAAGCTACAACTGCCACTACTAAAGCTCAAGTAGTTACACAAATTGGTGATGGTCAAATTCAAGCAACTACTACCACTGCTACTGGTACCCCAGTTACTCAAATCCATGATGGTCAAGTCCAAGCCACAACTGCTACTGCTGCTGATTCAACATCCACTGCTGCCCCAGCTCCAAATACTGATAGTTCAAACGTTAAATTAGAATCATGTTTGACTCCATCTTCTTTAGCTATGACTTTATCTAAATCCATTTTAACTGATTCTAGTGGAAGAATTGGCTCTATTGTTGCCAACAGACAATTCCAATTTGACGGTCCACCACCACAAGCTGGTGCCATCTACGCTGCTGGTTGGTCTATTACTAAAGACGGTTATTTGGCTATTGGTGACAATGATGTTTTCTACCAATGTTTAAGTGGTTCTTTCTACAACTTATATGACAAATCTATTGGTGCCCAATGTGCTCCAATTCATTTGGAAATTGTCCACTTGGTTTCATGTTAGACTATTTAATCTATTTTTTTTTCCCTTTCAAACTTCATTTAATACGTTCCTTTTTGCATCTGGGCTGCTAGTCAGCATTTAAAATTATTTGAGTTTTAACTCGCATGTTGTCACATTCCTTAATATTATATTATTTAATATCATAATTTCATGATTTACTTTGCTGTAGTCTTTTCTCCTTCTAGAGTGTTCACTATCTACTCTGTCCAGTATTTTATAACTCAATATCAATCTGGTAGGCCCACTTTTAGTTTTTCATTTTGTTTAGCACTTATAATAAATGTTTAACAAATTATGTATTGCAACAACAACAAACTACTTTTCTCTCACACAACTATCAACACAATGACACAGAACAGACGTTTGGCAAAAGAGTTTCTTGACATTCAAATGAGCCCTACTCCTTTGATTGAAAGCCACCCTACAGAAGACAATTTGTTAGTGTGGTACTATCTTCTTGCAGGTCCTAAGGACACTCCATATGAGTCTGGTGAATACTTGGGTAAGCTGGTTTTCCCAAAGGACTACCCATTCAATCCTCCAGAAATTCAAATGATCACACCAAACGGTCGTTTCAAGACCTCCCAGAAATTATGTTTAAGTATGAGTAGTTTCCATCCAGAGACATGGAACCCAGCATGGGGTGTGAGCTCAGTGTTGCTGGGATTACAAAGTTTTATGGACAGTGATGAGATCACCAATGGGTCGATTAAGACCTCGGTTGAAGATAAAAAGGCTTTTGCTAAACAATCAAGAGCGTTCAATTTATCAAATCCAATTTACCAAAAAGAGTTCCCACATTATTTGACCAAATCATTTGTCTCTACTGCATATGGCGAGGATAAGAAAGAAGTACCTGTAGTGGAAGAACCAGTGATGTCACAAGAGTTTGAAACTGTTAATGAAAGTGAAAGTGAAGAAGGTGATGATTCCATAATTATTGAAGAACTTCCAAGTAAATTAGCTTTAGGTGATAGTGTGGATAGTTTGAAAAAGGGGGAAAAGAATAAAATTGTGGATTTGACCTACGAAATTGAAGAGAAAGCTGGTGTCAAAAGAAAAGTTGTTGATTTGACCACAGAAGATAACGAAATCATTGAAGTTGATTGAGTTTTTTTCCCTTTTGAATTACTTTTAATTCAATTCTATTCAATTCTATTTTATTTTATTTGATTTTATTCAATTCTAATCTATTTCATTTTATTCCAATAATTCAAGTTAATGTTAATCTTTAAGCAAATGTAGAC
>JAJLVW010000001.1:19295-65464 GCA_030570535.1 Starmera pachycereana
TTTTTTTTTTTTTTTTTTTTTTTTTTTTTTTTTTTTTTTTTTTTTTTTTTTTTTTTTTTTTTTTTTTTTTTTTTTTTTTTTTTTTTTTTTTTTTTTTTTTTTTTTTTTTTTTTTTTTTTTTTTTTTTTTTTTTTTTTTTTTTTTTTTTTTTTTTTTTTTTTTTTTTTTTTATATGTAAAATCATTATAATTTTTGAAAACTTCCAATTTTTCCTTTTATTTTTTGATCAATTATAGTATTAATTACTCACCTCAATCACCAGATAGATTACCACAAATGGCCACAAAACAAGCTCATAAACGTCTCACAAAAGAATACAAGTCTATGGTGGACAACCCAACACCTTACATCATTGCTCATCCAAGTGAAACCAACATTTTAGAATGGCATTATTTAATCACAGGACCTCCAAACACACCTTATGAAAATGGTCAATATCATGGTACTTTAACTTTCACACATGATTATCCGTTTAATCCACCAGCTATTCGTATGATTACACCAAATGGGAGATTTCAAACCAACACTAGATTATGTTTAAGTATGAGTGATTATCATCCTGATTTATGGAATCCAGCCTGGTCAGTTGCCACTATCTTGAATGGATTGTTAAGTTTCATGACTGGAAATGAATCTACTACTGGCTCTATTGTCACTACCGATAAAGTTAAACGTGCTTATGCAAAAGAATCGCTGAAATTTAATGCATTAAATAGTAGGTTTATTACACAATTTAATGAACTTGTTGATGAGAATTTAGCGAAATATTCTAAATGGGATGAAACTACAAATGTTCAAAAACCAATCGTTGTTGATAAAACTCCTACTGTTGAAAAAAGTGAAATTGATTTAGATAAATTATCTGCAGAAGATAGAATTAGAATTTTAAGTGCTAAAAAATCAGGGAAATTTGATGAACAATCTGCAACTTCAACTTCTTGGATGTGGATTGTATTAATCACTGCTATTGTTGTTGGATTCGTAAAAGTCGTTTATTGAATTAAGAAAAAAATGAATTAAGTATAATGACTAACTATATAATATTGATATAATGAATAATGATTGAAATTTTTTTAATTAATAGTGTAGTTGTGTTAAAAATTTTCAACTTCTAAAACAATTTTACCATGTGCATGGCCTTTTTTCAATTTATTAGCAGCATCTTTATATTGTTTCCAATCATAAACAGAATCAATAATTACTTTAATTTCACCATTTTCTAATAAATCTGATCCAATTTTCATCCAATCTCCATAGTTTGGATTGAAAACAAATGAAGTATAACTAATATTCCATAACATACCAAACATACGACGAGCATTTGCTGCTGGATTGTTCCATTGATTATAAACGTCTTTAGAATAATCACTTTTAATATCACCAACTGTAGAAATATACTGACCACCTTGTAAACTTGTTTTCATATAATCATTTAAATTTGGAATTAGTTCATAACCTCCAACACAATCAATTATTAAATCAAATTTTTTAGAGACTGGAAATTCTCTTATTTCAATTGGTTCACCTAATTCATTAAAATCTTTATAAACACCAGTTGTTGTTAAAACTTTTAAAACTTTTGGTAAATCTTTATTAATCTTATAATTAATTGTAATTTTAGCTCCAACTGATTTACATAATTCTCTTGCTGAACCAGAACAAATAACGGCAATATTATCAACTTTAAAATATTGTTTAGCTAGTTGAATACACATCAATCCAACACTTGATGAACCTCCATTAATTAAAATTAAGGAATCTTGATTTAATTTCTTATTATTTAAGATTTGCCATGCTGTTCCAAATGTATATAGCCATGAGCCAGCTTCATTGAAACTAATGTTTTTAGGTTTAAAAATAATTGGATCAACAGAAGGATCAATTAAAATTGAAGAGGCTAAAGTTCCATAAGCATTTGGGTGGAAATATAATCCACAAACTTCATCACCTTCTTTCCATTGAGTTTTATAATTATCACCAACATTTGTCACAATACCTGAATATTCACGTCCAATACCACGTTCATAATTGAAATTTGAAGTATAAGCATTAATAATTTTTAAATCAACTGGATTTAAACCAACTGATTTAACTTGAACGACTAAATTATTTGCCTTAATTGGATATTTATATTTGATATCATAGGTGAATTTTGGATCTTTGTATTTAGAATAAAATACTAATTGTTTAGTTGGAATGTATTTAACATGTCTTAAAGGTCTACCAACTCTTTTCAAATGAGTTGGAGGTGCTTCATCTTTTAAAGGAGGTGGTGCAGGTGTTGGTGGGATATAAGTTGCTGTTTTCAATTGTTCTGGTGCTAATGGATTAGCTTCTACTGTGTCTTCCATTGTGTCTGTTTCTACTTGAACTGCATTAAATTAGATAGGTTAGTTGTGTTGTGTTTTTTTTTTTTTCTATTAAATAATTAAACGGTTGAAATATCTCTCAAAATGCCGGTATAAATAACGCTGGAAAAGAAACTTTCATTACAGTAGATATGTATGAAGTGAGAGTTTAAGTAGAAGGAAACTACATATAAGATTCAACAATGATGTGAATGAGTCTTTTATTTGATGTAAGACGCATCTCTTTTGAATTTCTCTGGTTGAGATAAGATGATATGAGACTGGAATGTCTGATAATTGGCTATAAATACCAAGAACGTGTTCGTCTTCCCAGTCTTCTGCCTTGAATCAATCAACTTGACTGCTGATAGAGTGTCTGTTGTATTTTGATGGAGATCTATGGAATTCATAATACTCATCTAGATTAATACTCAACATATAGCTACTACTCTGTAAATGTAACATATAATGGTGGCTTGAAACCAATAATTGCCAGGATCAGTCCTTCATCTCATTGTAGTACTCTTCAAGATCCTCTGGATCGAATATCACCTGGATCATCAACGAACAGCTGGGACACACAGCAACGTCTTCTCCGTCTTGTAGATCGTCAATGAACACCTGGAACTTGTCTCCACATGGACATGGATAGCTGAACATCTGTGTCGCTGGATCAAACACCATATCCTCAATCTCTATCTGGTCGTAGTAAGACATCTTCTCCTCTCTTCTATAAAATATTCAACTAGCTAGTAGCTCATCGCTCTACAATAATTTTTTTTTTCTTTTGTTTTTATTTTTGTAGTGCAGAGCTAAAAAATGAAAAATAAAAATCACGTGATAAACCCTATTATGAATCACATGACTTTTAAGCGTGACTGTTTTTTTATTCCATCGAAAACAAAAAAAAAACACAAGCAAAAAGCTAACAGCCAACATCACACATCGAAACCTGCACACCACCAAACTTTTCATGAAAAACAAATTCAAAATGAAAATTAAAAATCAAATCCTGCTAGTTTTAAACATACATCCAACCAACAAAGCCAAAACAAAATGGGTATTTCTCGTGACTCTCGTCATAAACGTTCCGCTACTGGTGCCAAACGTGCGCAATTCAGAAAGAAGAGAAAGTTTGAATTAGGTCGTCAAGGTGCTAACACCAAAATTGGTACCAAACGTATCCACACTGTTAGAACTAGAGGTGGTAACCAAAAATTCAGAGCTTTAAGAGTTGAAACCGGTAACTTCTCATGGGGTTCTGAAGGTATCTCAAGAAAAACCAGAATCTCAAACGTTGTCTACCATCCATCTAACAATGAATTAGTTAGAACCAACACTTTAACTAAATCTGCTATTGTTCAAATTGATGCTACTCCTTTCCGTCAATGGTATGAAACCCACTACGGTTCCTCTTTAGGTAAAAAGAGAGCTCAAGCCAAAGATGAAGATGTCAAAAAATCTAGAAAATTGGAAAGAAAATTAGCTTCAAGATCCGCTTCTTCAAAAGTTGAACATTCTTTAGATGCTCAATTCTCTTCTGGTAAATTATATGCTGCTATCTCTTCAAGACCAGGTCAATCTGGTAGAGCTGATGGTTACATTTTGGAAGGTGAAGAATTAGCTTTCTACTTAAGAAGATTGACTGCTAAGAAATAATTCTAGTTCATAAAATTTGTATCATTTAATCACAAGCAAAGTTAACGTATAAAGTTTATTTATTATTTGTAGCTTCACTTTAATGATTTCAAGTTATTTAATGAACTCACACAAACAAGGATATGAAATACCAATATATGAAAGAAAAATTATAAAACCGTACATGCAACATACTACTGAAGGATGATGATGTTCAACATCATTTGATAGATTGTACTCTTAAAGTAAAAATACCTATAATGTTTACTTCAACTTTTCAAATCTTGAATATTAAATTAAAGAAACCATACGAAAATCTACAACATAACTTCAGTGAAATAAAAAAAAATAAAAAAAAAAAACCTTCGTTAATTACAAAACTAACAACAATATTAATGATATAAAACAATCATAGTAACTTTTAATTGGTTAGTAAACATCCCCCCATACTAGTAATTTCAATTCTTTATATCTAAAAATCAGCAAAGGCAACGTTTATCTGCAACTTACTACCGTCGTAACGATAGCAATCAGTACAGGTCTGTGTGTTTTTCTTTCATCATTTGAAAATCAACATAAAGAATGGAATCTTGTTAATCAAACTCACTTTTCCTGCTTCGTTCTGAATCAATTGGTTTTGAAACTTTTTTTTTTTTGCTTAAAGTTTATAAAGTTGAAAAGTTTTTTCAAATGTCGACAACCGCTTTTAATTTCAAAAAATTTTCATTATCACAACGGTAGAGACACACAGATTAGGTCTTTTATTTCTTCATTTCTCTAAGATGTCTACAGTTGTGGAACATTAACTAAGTTTTTTTATTAGTGGTGAGCAGGTATCAGTTATTAGATGGTATGGTATGGTATGGTATGTAAGTGTAAATCAATCGTAAGCATAACAAATTCAAGCTTCTTCAGTGGTTTTAACCTCTTCTTCTTCACTTGAAGTAGCAGTTTGAGTGGTGGTAACAACTGCTGGTTTTACAGTGTGTGTAGATTTAGCAGTTTTCAAAGCATCTGGTTTGTAGAATCTTAAGTCAATTCTACCAACCAGGTATAAAGTATTAACAACTGTTTCTAAAACACCAAACATGATGTACATAACAACTGGTTCAAAAATCCAAGATCTGTAATATTCATATTGTTCAATGAAAGTAGAAACACAACGGAAAATGTCCGAGATGAATAATAGAACAGAAGTGATGGCAATGATATAAATGGAATGGTTTTGTTTCAAGTGTTGGTTATCACCTTGTATTTCTTCATTTGAAGCAATAGTTTCATGATGATATTCAGTAGAGTGAATAACTCTAATGGCTTTAGCATTTTCTTCGGTGTTAATTAATTGAGCTTCTTTATCGGCAGAACCTTTAGCAACAAAATAAGTTGGTTTAAAAGATTGAATCCAATATGGTTGATAAGTTTTAATTTTTTCATCTGATTTTGTTGGTGGGATAATAAATGCAATACCAACTAAAACAATGGCTAATAATGAATAAATTGTAACTAGAACTGAACAAGCTTGAGTAACTTGTTTAGTCATTTTAAAATGATGTTCACTTAAAAAGTAAACGGTTTGAACACAAGCTGAAATAATATTCATAACAACAATACCAACAACTAAAGCATAAATAACGTACATCAAAAATTGAAATAATTTATGGGTACCATAAGTTGGATGTCTCCATGTGAAAAATCTTTGAGCTAAAATCAAATTTAAACCTGGTAAAAAAACAGTTGGTAAAACTAAAAAAATAGTGGAAGCTAAACCAGTATCAATTTTCAATGGATGTTTAGCCCAAACAATTCTAATTAAAAAACCTAAGAATCTGATGATAGAATAAAAGGATAAACCCGCACTAATATAAAAGAAATGACCTCTTGTGTAATTTTTAACGAAAATAGCAGTATGTAAAATAGTGAAAATGATGAAAATAACCATAAAAATTGAAGATGGAGCAATATCTCTAATTCTTGGATAATCACCAAAAATTGTTGGTTGGTAAGCTGCAATGAATTCAATTAAATTAGTTGGGATCATTGAAGTTGAAACAGAACCTGGGAAACCAAACTTTTTAATGAACTCTTTACCAACAGATAAGATTTTCTTAGATCCAGTACCTAAAGCAGCACCATGAGATAAATATTTGAAAACCCCAATTAGTTGATTGTTTGTTAAAAAATTGAAGTTTAATAATAATAGCCCAATCAAAGTAGTTGCTTCTTTTTCATAAGTGGCTGATAAAGTTGAATTTTTAGTAGTAGAAGCTAGTTGATATAAAGTTGAAGTGACATTTTGGAAATTGTTGAAAACTTTTAATAATTGAACAGTGGTTAGAGATTGCATCATACCAGCAACAACAGTTGAGTTTGAAGCTAATAAACCTTCAACTTGTGGGACGCTTAAAGATGATAAAATTGCTGGTAAATCAATTGAAGACATGTTTAATCCTGAGGTTTGTAAAGTTTGTAAAGTTTGAATGATTTCAGTGGAATTCATTGTGTGCAAAGCACTAGCAATACTGGAAGAATTCATTTTTGTTTGGCTCCCTTTACTAAATACTCATGGCTCGAACTTAAAGAGAACAGAGCCAAACTGCAAGGTTTTTATAGTTGTACCGTCTACAAAGTTGACTTTTTGGAAAACAATTGTGCCATTTGTAGTGTCGTGTGCTTTGCTGTTACGTCCTGCAAGAATTGTTGACAGACAACGGTGTGGGAAAAAAAATGTGTTTTTTTTTTTTTTTTTTTTTTTGTTCAAGTGGGACGAATGAGTATTGAGATGAGGTTGTGTAGTTTACGAGGTGTACTGGAGGTTGAGTTAGAGTAGACTGTATGTTATTTTGTTTGGTAAAGGAGGAAAAAAAAAAAATGCAAGCTTGGAATCAATTGTGATTTGTGTCAATTGACACCCGGCTCTGAATCTCAGATCTATGTTTACTATTCTGTGACATGTGTTTACCTTTTCCAATGGATTAATTTTTTGTGGCCAGTTTCGTGAAGAAGTAATTTGTTGGAGAAACTGCACCTTTAGTTGTTATGCTGTAATTTGTTTTTTTTTTTTTTTTTTTTTTTTTTTTTTTTTTTTTTTTTTTTTTTTTTTTTTTTTTTGCTGTGACATTCCAACTTCCAGGTTGGATGTCCGATGAAATATCAATTTGTTGCATGTTGTTAAATTGTTTGGAAATTTGTGAGGTGCTCCTTCGTTGTAGAAACTTGAGCTGTTTGAACTATTCTCTGGCATTGAAGTTAGTACTGTCTACATCGTGTTGTGTAGATACTACAAAACATAAAATTGAGCCCTATGCTACAACACGGCTTTTGAGTTCTGCAGGTAATTTGTCAAAAGACAACTTGGATTCCTGAAATAAAGAGAGACTGTCTAGGAATGCACGCAGCACCAGACTCCCAGGAGTCCACTGTCCAGTGCATGACACCAACAAAATTGTTGGGTTTGAACTTTGAACTTTGAGGTATGAAGCTAGAGCTTTGATGTTGTTTTCAAAGTGCTGTTTCTCTATATATGAACTTTGAGTAAAGTTTAAAGTATGGACTCTGGAACAACTTTGATTCTGGGCTGATCGAAGCAATAGCTTTTGTCCACTTTCCAGTAAATAACCCAAGCTGCTGTTTGTAAAGTCCATACAAAGGTTGTAGTAACTACTCGGAGTTCAAATTTGGTTTGTTCAATTTCTAAAGTGATGAAATCAAATCTGACACAACCCTTCAAAACTTCTAGGGATTATCATCATCCACTTGACACATTTGTATTGAATTATCAACAGTTCTTCAACTCCTATGATGTAGTATGTTGTTCAGTACTATGTAAGAAGAAAAAATACTGTTGCTGCTCAAACCAGCGAGCTACAACATTTCAATAATTCAAGCAAACCAAAAATATTCAAATAATTTTTTCCAAAATTGACAACCAAATCAATATCTTCAAAAAGAAAATGAATCCAAATTTCATTCTATTGTTGTTTTTATCACTCACAACCACATTGGCACATGGAGATCATGGTGACAATCCAACTGATTTAAAAGAATCCGTGCCAGATGGGATGGATTGGGAACAATGGCATATGAAAAGAGAACATGGATTAGATGAATATGATCCTCAATCTTTTTTCACATTACATGATATTAAAGAAAAGGGGTATTTGAATGGAGATGATATCTTAAACATGTACGGTTTATTAAGAGACGAAGTTGTAGGGAACGGTGATGGAATGGGTGATCATGATGATAGTGAATTGATTTCAGAAGTTGTTAAAAAAAGAATAGTTCAAAGAATTTTAAGTTTGGTTGATCCAAATAATGATGGGAAAATTTCTAAAGATGAATATTTAAAATTTGCTAATGCTGGTGGTAAATTCCCTGATTTAGGTGTTGGTGTGGGACATCATGGTGATTTTGAACATGAATATGAAGTTCATCATTGGAATAAATATCATAAAGATCAAGATCCAGATATTAAAATCATTCATAAAGAAGATATTGAACATGAATTATTACATCATGAACATGAAATAGAACATGAGTTTGTTAATCAAGGTGAACTTTTAAGTGATTTAGAATTTGAAGAAAAAATCAAAATTGAAAACATTCCAGATATATTTAAAAATGCTAATATATAAAGTTAGTTAATCAAATTATTTAAAACTGAATGTAAATCATTTGAATCATAAAATCCAGAATCATTTAAAACTTTTAAACATTTGATACCAAATTTTTGCAAAATTAAATTTTCATTAACTTTAATTTCACAATTATCTAAATAAACCAAATGAGTAATAACATCGGTAATTTTCAAATTAATTGAATCATCAGATATACTATATTCAACACTTTTATAAATTTTATTTAAAAAATCCATTGCATCTAAATTAAAAGTTTCTCTATCATGACTTCCATTTAATAATAAGATTTTAATTTTAGCAGAACTTAATCTAATTGAATCACCAACACCTCTTAATATCAAGACAGGTAATGTACTTGTCATTAATGATCCAATTGAATAGATTATTACATCAGAATATTTCAAATTTTTTGTAGTACGTGAATTTGCAATTGGATGAATTTCTTGACCATATGGATCAATATAAAAAATCCGTTCAATTGGTGAAATTAATGGGATATTTTCTTGTTTTGAGAATTTCAATTGAGATTTCATTAGATCTGGATGTTTATATGGGATATCTTCTTCTTGATCATGAAATTGAGAATAGTTGAATTTTGATTGATTAATTGATAAATTCTCTAATGATGATGATGATAAAATCAAATTATTTGTATGTTGGATTGGTTCATTTGGATGTGAGATTTGAGATTGACCTGTTATAATATCTCCATTTGATAATAAAGCACTTATATTATAAGTATAATTTGTATTTAAACATGGAATGATTTGAGTTTGAGGAGATATTCTTGTCATTCTTAATATTAATTCAATTGCACTATCTAAAGAACCAACAAATAATCTAACGCCAGTTAATAATAAATTCCCAACACTTGCTAACTCATATCTGAAATTTGAAGCTGGATTTCTAGACTTTTTCAATAATTCCATATGAACATGAATTAAAAAACTTCTAATCATTTCTTTACATTGAGTTTGTAAATTTAACCAAATCGGATGATCACCTTCTACAATTGAAGTCCATTCTAATTTAGCCTCTTCATTATCTTCAGATAGCCTATAGCTTAATAGTTTTCTAAACCCATCATCATTTGGAATCAATCTAGTGATTCTTGATCTAATATCACCAATTGCAGGACCACCTAAAACTCTAACAATTTCAGAAGTTGAACCACCATTATCAGAAATAGGTAAGATATAAGCAATGTCTTCAGAGATTGATTGTAGAAGTGATACAAGCGAGTTTGTAGCAGTACCACCAGATATAACAACAAGCCGTTTGGTCATTATCAACAACACTGCTGCAACTATTTTTGAATCAAAATATTTTTGCATAATTTGAAAAGGTATAAAAAATAAATATGTGGCAAACTTCTAAATTAATATGGAGTATAAAAATATATTTTATTGTGAGATTAAAATAGGGTTAAGAAAATTATATGCGTAAATCATTAACTGCATTAATGATCGACATGAGTTGTGAATGTAAAAATAAGAAGTACATAATGTTCAAGTACGTGATCATCATCATCATCATCATGAATTGTCCAGTCATTATATTACTTATAATATTAATGTTAAGGTAAGGTAAAACTTCTCCGTGAAGATAGTAGCTGTAATTTATTCAAGCTTAACTTAATGTGTGGGTAAAAATAATATATTTATCATAATAATAGTATTATATACTATATAAATATTAAATATATCACTAACAACGGGTTTATTAATATTAAAAATTATATTATATTATAATTTTTCAGTCAATAACACAAGTTAAAACAAAATGAAATAAGTTATTATTAAGTTTTACTCTCTTGCCACTATCAAATAAAATATTTTAAGCTATTGTCCAAAAACATACACACTCGCCACAAATCAAGTCAACGGTGACGTAAAACATTCAGTTATAATATGAACAGACGTTGATGATGAGACGTAAATATATCTATTATGGAGATATGCCACTGGAATTATCACTCATGATGTTAATAATATGTCGTTTAAGACCAAATTAGAGCTGAATTGGAGAAATGAAAATTCCAACCCCGTTCATTCTACAATCAATTAAAACAGTATTAATATTATCTGAGGGATATACGCATCTAACCGTAGTGACCAGTCCAAAAAGCATTCCCTCAGCACCAAGTAAACAAATAAAATATAAAAAAAATAGTGGTAGTAGTAGTAGTAGTAGTAGTAGTAGTAGTAGTAGTAAAATAAAGTCAAAAATAAAGTTAATCAACAATTTAAAAAAAGTGTCATTGCTAGTTTGAAAATTACCAACAATTAAAACCCACCAGAACTGAAGCATTCAAAATTTATCAAACATATTTCCAGATGAATATAAGCAAGATCTTAAAACATAATATAACAAAACCTTTATTGATCAAAGTTGTCTTAAAACTTTTGTAAAGCAGACTTTCTCTTTTTCCAAGCATTAAGGACTATAATGGAGAAGATGGCAATACCGACTAAACCAATTAAAACAAAGACTAAGATAACACCAGCTGGAAGCATATTTATTTGAGAATTGGATGGGAAGAAACTGAAGGGAAATATTGTTCAAAATTTATTAAAGAAGCAAGGATTTGCAAAGTATTTATACTCGGACGGAACTGTCTAATGAATTTTTTAAAAATTAACGTTTAATTTCTGGTTGCTTTTTGTTGTTTAAAGTGGTTTTTTTCACTGTTTACACTGTTTACAGACTGGGGCTGGTTGAGGAATTTTAATTACATAGTAACTAATAACTATTAACGTTTTACACCGCGCGGGATAAGCGGTAAGATTTTACACATTTTACACATTTTTTAGGCAGAGAAATTCCAGTGATTTAGGCGGATGAGGGAAAAGCTGGACGGGCGAGCCTAGCTAAAACAGAAACAGTTTAGACAGAGATGGATGCGTGGTTTATAATTGTAGGAAGCAGTGGTGTTGTTAGAGTGAGAGCTGGATGTATTTGTAGAGAATGGAGCGGTGATTACAATGGTGTTGTTTTTGAGTGTTTAAGGCTTAAGCTAGGTATTCAAAGAGTTATCTATTAATTGATAAAATAATGGAAAAATACTCGGAATATTATTATAGCTTGCCGTTGCAAACACTGAAGTGCTCAGAATACTCTTATTACTGAAAAATTGAAATCGAATGGAATTTGAAAAAGACGTTGATTTTGGAAGCAGCAGTTATACTACTTAATATTCAATCATTGAGGTTATGGACTTGGAGTATAGCAGCCTCATGTTAGATCAGTTATAAACTTCCATCTCGAAAATTGACCCAACGTCTTACATATCAACTATTTGAGTCCCTTAGTTTGCTGTTTCGTATTTAAATATAAGAAGTTCTTATGTATCATACACTGAGGTTCATATACACACCGATTGCGACTTATGATTCACTGGTATTGTGTACATAAAAGGCAGTTTAGAGTCTAGTTAATACTTAATATTTAATATTTAATATTCAATGCACAAGTTTATAACCCACACCAAAACAGGCAGTAGCGGCAGCAAGTACCACAAAAACACTCTGCAAGACTTGCTTATTGAAGTAAAACCACACTGAAAAATACTGCCAAAACATCCAGAAACAGCACATTTTTAACCAGAATTTGTTGACAAAATGCCGTTTTGGGTAACTTTTAAGTCATGTTTCTATGGGGAAAAAAAAAAATTAAAATGAAATTTCAAATGTCGAAATTTTAAACATAAACAAAAACATCAAAATAAACAGTATTGTAAACAAACGTTTAGAATCCAGTTTTGAAGTCAATTGAGTCCACAACAGCAAACAGCAAACAGCCGCCACAAAATGAGTTTGAAGAACATGACCAAGTTGAACTTGGTGGATTTAGCTCATAGCTTGAATATCAAGTACGTGTTTTTGTTTACAATTTGTTTACAATTTGTTTACAATTGAAAACTAAATAAATGTGAAAACTTTCAACCTCTTGATTGCTTGATCAATGGACTAACAAATTAACAGTGAAGAAGGTACCAAATCAGTTCTTGAAGAAAGAATCTCTGAGTATTTAGACAATCATCCAGAATTAGAAGAAAATCCAGACTACAAAAAATTTTATCTGTTTAAAAGAAGAACATCTCCAAGAAAAAGTGCATCCACCAATTTTGCTTCTATCAAAGGTGCTTCTAAACTAGAATCATCCCCAATTGGTAGAGGCTTAGTTTCTTTAACTAGATCTTTGAAAGGTAAATCATCTCCAGCCAAAGATATTAAAGAAGAAGATGACGATGATGATGATGAAGATTCTGAAGATTCTGAAGAAGAAGAAGAAGAGGATGATGAGATTGAAGAGATTGAAGAAAATCAAGATCAATTCAAAACAACCGAATCTTTAGTTGATGATGAATTAATTGAAGATGGAAATGATGATGATGATGATGAATTTAAACCATCAAAATTCCAATTCTTAACTAAAGCTCAAGATTGGTTCATTAACAAATATGAAGAAACTTATGATTCTGTTTTAGATACCAGTGATGAATTATTTTATGTTGTTCAACAAAATAACATTTCATTAAGACAACGTTTAAGTTCAACAACTACAATCAATTTCATTTCATTTTTCATTGAATTTGGGTTATTATCATATCAATCTGCACCATTAACCAAGATTGGTGATGCTAGATTCTTAGATCAATCAATTTTATCCAAATATAGATTTATAAATAAATCTTGGAAAATTATTGATTTTGAAAAA
Source organism: Starmera pachycereana (assembly GCA_030570535.1). Lineage (NCBI taxonomy): Eukaryota > Fungi > Ascomycota > Saccharomycetes > Phaffomycetales > Phaffomycetaceae > Starmera > Starmera pachycereana. Next base: position 32,638 of record JAJLVW010000001.1, read on the forward strand.
TTATTTAAATTTGATTCAATATCTTTATTAATTTTTTGGTTATTTATTACCACAATCTTACCATTAATTTTTTCATTTTATTTCAATTTTATTAATAAAAAATTCAAAAAAACTAAATATGATTCATTTATTTTTAACATTAGTAAAATTGTTTTAATTTATTTAATTTCAAGAAATAATGTTACTTTTGATGATTTGAAAAATGAAATTGTTGTTGAAGCTGGTAAAAATCATTTGATTGATTCAGTTTCTTATTATCAAAAATTTCAATCAAATCTGTTAGAAAATTCTATTAGATTCAATGTTATTTTGGGTAATATTCCTTATATTACTTCAGCTGTTGGTATATTAGTTGCGTTATATGTTGCTACTATTTAATTATAGTAGCGGTAATATAAATTTTCCTTTAACATGAACTATTCCCCAATTAATATCAAACAATTTTTTTTCTTTTTAATTATTTTATTACAAAAATTTACTCTACTTTTTCTAAAAAAGATTTTTTTTTTTTTTTTTTCAAAAATATTAAAATAATTTTATATAACAGTTTTTATATTAAAATATGTGTGTTTTTAATTTACATGTATAAAATTTACTTTTCAAACTAAGCTATAGAACTACTTTATTTTTGGGGAAAATTGTTTTTTTTTTCAAAAAAAATATCAATTGATTAATTTGATTAATTGACACATTTATAAGTTAAATACACATTTCCATAGAATGCGGGGTTATTGCCTTTCATATATATATAAGCTATATAAATTTAAAACTTTATCTGGGGATACGATTAAACTTATTTTGGAGCTTCTTTGAAAGAAATAGCAGCTTCTTCACCCATAGCAGAAATAATAGTAACTAATAAATCTTTACCTTCATCGAAAGCAGCTTGGATGTTGTCACCTAATTCACCTTCTGGTGCACGAACATCATCTTTAGTTTCACCATCATTAGTCATTAAGTTTAAAAAACCATCATCAATGTCTAATAATTGAAATTCAGTTCTAGTAACGAATGGAACTTCCATGTTATGGGTGGATGGTGATAAATCTTCCAATTTTTTTTGGGTGAAGATATCAGTGGCAACTAAATGGACTTTAGCATGACCATGCTTACCGGTTTTAGAGGTGGACATATCAATGATTTTACATGGTCTGTTTTTAATAACAACGAAACCATTTTTACGCAATGCTGAACATTGCATTGGGTAAGTTAATGAGGAACCTGCATCAACTTGTTCGAAAACGTGCTGTCTCAATTGTTAGTATCATAGTTTATAAAAGACGGCGTGAGATGATTGATGTCAACTAGCTAGCTTATTCCCTTAACTTGAAAGCAAAAAAATAAAAAACAATATTAAAAAAAAAAAAAAAAAAAAAAAAAAAAAAAAAAAAAAAAAAAAAAAAAAAAAAAAAAAAAAAAAAAAAAAAAAAAAAAAAAAACATCAACAAATCAAGTGGGAAAAAAAAACCAGTACTGATCACTCAGAAACTCCAGGTGGACCACTTAGCATGACAACAACCTCATACAGACAGCAATGAGCTGCTTAACATACTTCTTCTTCAGCCATTTTGATAGATTGTAATGAGTTAAAGTTATGAGAAACTGTAATTTGGGAGATGAAAATTTTTTTTTTATAAATTTTTTTTTTTCACTTTGAAAAGTTTCGACGACAATTTTCCTGTTTGCAACTAAAAAAAGGAAACGAATTAAATAAAAAAATTTGAAAAATGACGAAAAAAAAAAAAAAAAAAAAAAAAAAAAAAAAAAAAAAAAAAAAAAAAAAAAAAAAAAAAAAAAAAAAAAAAAAAAAAAAAAAAAAAAAAAAAAAAAAAAAAAAAAAAAAAAAAAAAAAAAAAAGTTACCCAGAAGAGCAGGGCAACACACAAAATTTACAGCACGGAATTTTTAGATTTGCGCGTAATTCTCAGCACCGGAAATTTGGACTGTTTTCAATTTTCAAATTTCCATTAAAGATCTACGATTCTACAAACTTCAGACTTCAAAGTATCACATGGAGAGAAATTTAATTGAAAATTGACACATAATTTTTTTTAATTTTTATTCTTTTCCAGAATCATTTTTTAAGTAGTGCAAGATCAGAATCAACGTCTGCTGCTCGAAGACCATCAGGCGCACTATACTGTTTCATGATCTTGTTAAGCATGGCTGTAGAGTTATCTTTTTCCTTATAACTTTCACGATCTCTAGCTTCTCTTACTGCTCTTGACGAAGTAGTGGTTCTTCCTCCAAGTTCTAGGCCACTTCCTGCTTTACTATCACTATCACTGTTCTCAACACCACCAACGCTTGAAGAATAGCGATTACTGGTACTTCTTGGTCCACTAGCACTACTACTTGCACCAATTCCAGTAGCCAATTCCAATTCTCTTTCTGTTATTAGTGGTGCATATCCATTAATAATTGAAGATAATATAGCAGCATCAACTGCATTTAAATTATTAGGAGGATCAATAACCGATTTGACAATCTTTTTACGACCTGGTCTTGAACCACTGGCAAATCCACCACGACCTCTTCCACGACCTCTTCCACGGCCTCTACCTCTACCACGACCACGAGTAGAATAAGTTACTGGTACAGGAACAGATATTTCGGAATCATTAGTACCAGAAGTTGCCATTGAATCACTTTCTGAATTTTCTTGAATTGATGAATTATTTTCACTATCATTACTAGCATCTGCGGCACTAGTATTACCTGATTTCGAATCATCATCTTCTTTTATTAATTCTGGTCCAAGTTCCTTAGAATTTTGTTCATTATTTGTAATCATTGTTGAGTTTAAAATTTCATCATCACTTGAATCTAAAAATGATTTTTTGAAATTTGAATCAATAAAGTTTTTATTATCAAATTTAATCAAATTTTCAAAACCTTTATAAAAAATTTCAGATCTTTTGGAATTTAAATCAATCATATCATTATCTAAATTTTTCAATAATAATTTTTGTTTATTAAAAATTGATTTTAATTTCTCTAATTTATCAAATAACATATCATTACCTAAATTGAAAGTTTTTAAAGATTCATTTAAATAATCTTTTAAATTTTTATTTCTTCTAAACTGTCTATCAAATTTCAATCTAACCAATTCTAAATCTCTTGATTCAACAAGATCTAAATCATTTTCATATAATTCAATATCATTAATTGCCTTATTCCCATAAATATAACTTGATTTATTTGGAATCTCAATATTTGATAATCTTGGATTATTTAATTTATTTAATTTTAAATTTAATAAATTTTTCTCCTTTAAATATAAATATTCACGACTTTTTTCTTTGAATTTATACACCTCACTTATATTTTCAAATAATTCATAACGTCTTTTTTCTCTATTATTCCCATTAGCAAAAATTATATCATAATTTGAATTTTTAAATTTGAATTCAGAAATTTTTTGTCTTTTAATAACTTCCCATTTTTCTTCATCATTTGATTCATCATTTGATTCATCATTTGATTCAATATTATTGGCTAAATGATCACGTTCAATACTTCTTAATTCTTTAATTCTTAAAAATTTAGAGTTATCAACTTTATTAATGAAAATTTGTTTATCTAAATTTTCAATTCCAAATTTATCAACTTGAAGATTTAAATTAATATCAACATTAGAATTTAAAGCATCACTTCCAGTGTTGGCAATCCATTTATCATTCATCAAATTAACTAATGATACAGCAGCAGATCCAACTTCTAAATCTTTATTTGATAATTGTCTTGATGCTTCAAGTATTTTGGAAATAGTTAAATCTGTTTGAGTTGGAATGTATTGAACATATTGGATTTGAGGTGGTGCAGGTCTATTGAATGGGAAATTTGATGATAATGGGATTGGTAATGAACTTTGAAGTCCAGAAGGATAAATGAAATAAGGTTGTAATGGAGGTGGATTTGGTAATAATGGAGGAGGAGGAAGTTGATGTTGTTCGAAATTTTTCAATGTTGGTTTTATAATTTGTGGAGGTTTTGGAAGATCTTGTTGTATCACTGATGGTAAAATATGTTGTTGTGTTGATAATTGTGGTGTTGAATGTTGAGAAATTTGGGGATTAATTGAGTTTGAATGAATTTGGTATTGAGATTGTTGTTGTTGTTGTTGTTGTTGTTTCTGTTGTGGATACTGATAATGATGATAATGATAATTATCTGTATTAGGTTGAATATTAACAACTGTATCTGATAAAACAGAAGATTGACTTTTAGAACTTGAACGACGTTTTGATCTTGATGTATTTTTTTTACTCAATGATGAATTGGAGTCGACTTGTGGAGTGTTTCTATTAGAGGGAGTGGAGCTCGTGTGTACCTCAGTAACGGATCCCACTCTAGAAATAGAACGTTGCTGTGATGAAATTGAATCATCTCCTGTACTTGGAATGTTATCAATTCCATCATCATTATTATCGTTATTATTATTATTATTATTATTGTTGTTGTTGTCATTGTTATCGTTTGGAGTGAAAGGCATATAACTGTAGTTGTAGTTGTAACTATATGCACCTTTGGGACCAGTAACAGGACTTTTATTGTTCAAAGTGTTGATAGGACTGGTAGAACTATTGGCAGAGGTTGATTTAACATATCGATTTGGAGACGCAGCATACTTATTTAAAGGATGAGTTATCAACGAGTTGCGTAATCTTTGTTTACGTTTCTGCTCCATCACTTGTAAAGAGGCCATGTCCAAAGCTTGTTGATCGAGCTCTTTCTGTTTTTGAAGTTGTGGTGTAGTGAGCTCAGGTAAATAATAAGTTTTAGATTCAGTTTGTTTGGGCTTTTCTTTTCTTGGAGGCATGGTTTTTTTCTATTCTGTAGTGTTGTGTAGTGTTGTATTGTGTAGTGTTGTATGGTGGTTCAAGTGGTAGCAAGAAGTGTGAGTTTAAAGGTACGTTGCAAGCAAATTGATGCCAAAGCAAAATTGAAACGTCGAAGAGAAAGAAGAATGCACGCACAACGGCCAGTTGGGAAGCACAGTGTCTGTGTTGGTTGTGCAATGTATGCTGGTGGAGATTGCTGGTGCAACTTGAATGTGCTGTGAGGCAGTCTTGTATCTGAAATTGAAAACACAGAGCTCTTAGTGGTTTCACCTTCAGCTTCAGAGCGAATCGCGATTGTTGGTTGAAAGTTTGAACTTTGCAGAGCTGAAGTGATTTCGAGGATTACCGAAAGAGAGATGGTGCAGCACACAGCAGCAGCACACAGCGACACAAACAACAATTTACAGACTTACAAGCTGCAGCCTACCGTTTTTAGTTTTGACTTTTAGATATGTATGTAAAATTTAAATTGTAATTACTTGAAAGTGAGACATAATTAATTTACTGATTGATTAAAAGCTGTACAAAAGAGAGCCGAGAGCAGCTGTGTAGTCGTCATACAGGTCATCCTGGAAGTCTGTCACGAAAGCAGTCACAACGATGGACGTAACAGTGACAGTGAACACGATGTTGGTGAGATACGATCCTACAGGGTTCAATGTCTGAGTGAGAAAAAAAAAAAGCTCTTCCAACTGAACACTGTTCTCAGATGAAGCAACAAATCCCATGCTCGAGATTTCCAATGTCTTGTTCTTTAGGGTGTTCATAAGTGTAACAACAAACTCTGCGATGTCCGTATAGTTCAGCATTCCCATCATCTGCGCAATCGTTTTTCTACTGTCATAATCAAACATGATCTTGCGAACATGGTCCCAATTAATGGTGTTTTGGTTCTTAACCAACGACTTGTAGATGTTCTCGATGGAAGATAAATGCACTTCCTACTGGTTTGAAGACCCTGGAACACCAATCTCGATATTTTTTATCAGTGTAATTGGATAAAACCATCAAGTTTAAGTAACTGAGCAATGCAGTGAAAGTGGTCTTTTCCCGTTTTAATACCTGCTTGATTCTAGCAAACTGAGTAGTATCCAATGTAATTAACTTTTGTAAATACCTCAAATTGTTGTAACAATCAGATATTTAAATTGTTGTTATCAAACAGTGATTTATTAGCTTTGTAATAGTAATCAGAAATATTTTGAAGTAGTTTTTTCACCGGTATAAACATGAACTCATTCCCTAAGACTTTAGCAACAAATAAAATGGCTGGTGTAGTAAGATCTATGAGTTTTTTCTCCATATCCACAGAATCTTGTGCAACATCATCACCATCAATAAGAGCAGTCAAATCTTTCAAGATCTGTACACAAGTCCCACCATCTGGAAGCAAATAATCAATAACCAAGATCAGGTACTGGTCATTTATAACAGTCAGTTTCCATAAGTACTTATTAATGTCCATATGAAATTTGTTAAACAGCAGAATATCAAGCTTCCCAATCAATAAATCTTGTTTAAAACACTCCAAAGGAGCCATGTCTTTGAATTCTTTAGAAGAAAGCTTCCCATCAACATCTAAAGTGTTACATCTCAATCTTGGCTTCACTTCCAGCAATTCCAACAACTTTATTTCCAATAAAACAGACTCCAGTCTAACATTCAGTTTGGCACTTATAGTGACACTTGAAACCCCAGTGAGTTTTGTTCTGTGGTGATAAAACTGCTCCAAAGTGGACAGCTCCTCCTTCACGGTTTTTTTTTTTTTTTTTTTTATAGCCTAATCAACTTAACACAGCAGTTCTCAGTAACTAACAAGCTACTAAACTACCCCTATTCCATAATATAAAAAACCATCAAATGTTCATTTCAATTCAATGCTGGAGTAACGAGTTTGACGCTTTTCCATATTGCCAAAAAAAAAAAAAAAAATCTAAATCTAAATTCCGACTAAATTTTAAATTTCAAAACAATTCGAATTTCAAAATAAACAAATCGCAGCAAGTCGTCACTCCTGAAACAACAACTTCGAGTTTTGCTCGCAGTGCTCAGAGACAGACAGACAGACAGACAGAGAGACACTTATCCATTACAGTAAAATGCCTCCAAAGAAGAAAGCCGCTAAACAGGTGAAGAACTCGTTTCCCCCAGGGTACGCAGTTGGTGATTTGGTACTGGCCAGAGTTTCAACCTACCCTGAATGGCCTGCCATTGTCATTCCTCTACCCTATGTCCCCAGAAGAGTCATGAGAGAACGCAAACCAAATAAGTTATGTGTTGCATTTTTTGGTGATAATACATTCTCATGGAATGGGAAAGATCGCTTAACGAAATTGACTAAACAACAGTTGATCGAGGCAATTGATCGCAACTCAGAATTAGAGGCTTGTAGAGAAGGAGTTGAAAAGTTTGTCAGTTTGGAACAGTTTTTAAGAGATAACAACATCATTGGAGAAGATGAAGAATATATTGATTATAAAACTATATCTGGTGAACCTGAAGACGATGGTAGCGAAGCAGAAACTTTTATGATGAATACTTCTTCCAAGAGCAAGAACAACAACAACAACAACAACAACAATGATTCAGACTCTTCAAATACAACACAGATTAAAACAGCAAATAGGGGAAGAAAACATAAGATTCTTAAAGATGATGATGAATCAAACGCATCATCGGTCAGTGAGAATCCTATGAAAAAGAAAAGATCAACTTCAACACAACCAAGTCTTTCAATGGAAGAATTAATTCAACAAAATGGGAAAAAATCACTTGAATTTAGGTTAAAATTACAAAAAGGTTTGATTCAAAGAGAAACACCACCAACTGAAGAAGAACTTGCAAAATGTTCAAATATTTTATCAGATTTAGAAAAATTCAGTTCTAAAATTAATACAAACCTTTTAAGAATTTCAAAATTACAAAAAGTTTTAAGAGCTATTACTAAAGTACCATCTTTAGAAAGACCAAATGATTATAAATTTCATGAAAGATCGAGTAAGTTATTGGTTGATTGGAATGATTTTATCAGCGAATTAAGATCAGAAAAGGCTAAAGAACAAGAAAAATTGGCAAATTCTTCAAATATTGAAGATATTAACTCTACAACTAATAATATATCCAGTGCTGTTGAAGATAATAACTCCACTTATAATGATCAAAATAATGAGAATAATGGAAATACCAACATTAATAATGATAAGCATGATAACTATGTTGAAGCAAACAAAATGAAATCAGAACCACTTGAGATTGGGAAAGAACTTACAGATCAACCTTCTTCAATCCTAGATACTGATTCAAAACCTCCAAAAATTGAAACCATTGAAAATAATGTTTTGGAATCAGACAAAAGTACTCCAGATGATCAAACAGTTCCAGCAACAACAGTTACAGCTACTTCAACTTAGAATTTTTTTTTTTTACAATCTAATTATTATACTTCTTGTTAATTTTTAATTGTTTGTAAATACAATTTCAATCACATCTTACTTTCACAAAATATAAAAGGATCATTGCTGCTTGTGTAAGTTGTTTTTCTCTGTTTTTCTCAATGACTGTAGAATTTTCAAATTTATATTAATGTACATTACATACATAGATACATGCTTATATGAAATTTTCAGTTATAACTTATCGCTATATGTAACAAAAATATTTCAACTTTTTTCCTAAATATTAACAAAATATCTTAAAATCAATCATCAAAGAACTATCAAAACTCACATCACAGCACAATGCCAGCTAAGAAGAAACATAACATTGAAGAGGAAAACTATCCATATCCCATCCCTGGATTTTCTGAAAGTGATATTGTTTTATCTCACTTACCAGGATATCCTAGTTGGCCAGCAGTTATTCTTCCACTTCAATATATTCCTAAAAATGTTTTAAAAGAAAGAAAACCAAACAGAGTATGTGTTGCATATTTTGGTGATTCAACTTTTGGATGGGACAAAGCTGATAGGTTAATCAAAACAAGTAAAGAAAAATTACTAGATAAAAAATTTAAACGCGTTTCAGAGATGAATCAAGAGGTTTTTGAGGAATTGGAAGCTTTTGATGGGTTAGAGCAATTCTTAAGGTTTAAAAAACTGATTTCTCCTGATGAAGAGTTTATTCAAAAGAAAGAAGATAAAGTAGAATCAAAAGATAATGAAGAAAGAATTAAAAAAAGAAAGAAATTAGATGATAAAGCTATTGAAAAGAAAGTGAAGAAAATTAAGAAAGTGCAAGAAGTTAAAATTGAACAGGAAAAAGCGGTGGAAAAGGAAGTTAAAGCAAATGAAGAAATTGCACCAATAATACCAGAATTAACAAATTCACAAAATCAAGCTACTAATGTGAAATTAGAACTTTCGATACAAGAAAATGATGATTATCAAGAAGATATGAAAAGATGTTTGAAATTCCGAAGAAGCTTACAATTTGGGTTTATTCAAAGGAAAAATTTCCCAACAGAAGAAGAATTTAAAAAATTATCAGGAATATTAAAAGAATTAGAAGAGTTCAGTGATAAGATTACCGTTGATTTGCTAAGAATATCAAAATTACATAAAGTGTTAAGAGGGATAATAAAGATCACAGAATTGGAGAAATTAAAAGAATACGATTTTCATCAAAGATGTCGAGTATTGATGGAGAAATGGGAACCGATAATTTTACAAAAGAGAAAACAACAAGCTGAGTAACAGAGCGTGGAGATGAAAATTACAGAATCATGAAATTATACAACGAACCCTGAAAACAACTGTTTAATCAAAGCACCATTAGGACTATTTAAAACTTTATCCGGTAAACTTAAAATATCCTCTTTGATAGTAGACCCGTTAAGAAACTGGGCTAGTTCATTACTGAAATGGTTGCAGTTGTTATAGAAAATATCGTATTTCCCAGGATAAAATCTACTATCAGCGTTTTCTTTTAATTCTTGTAAATGATCCACCAAAATATCCATTGTGATTTCAGTGATACCCAAGTCTATGATTTGCATCGGAGAACCAAACCTTGTTCTACCTGGTGTGCTGGAAACTGTGACTTGTTGTTGATCATAAAAAAACTCATGTCCAAACACCACGATCGATGTGTGGTAGATGGCGTCTATCTGCTGGCCTAGTAAAGAGGCACTCAATGCTCTTGCCATTCCCTGCGACAAGTCGTAGACGTAAAGCTCTATTTTAAACATTTCTTCTCTTCCAAGACTCTGTTTATTTGAAGCACTTCCAAGATCACCCTTCCCACAAAGAACAATTTGCCATTCAATTCTGAAATTATTTTAAAGTTTCTGACACTTTCCAAGCACAGAATATCCAGAATTCTTGAAAATTTTGAAAATTATCACCAAGATCAAAATTTATTTTTAATTTTTAATCAGGATTCAGGATTCATCCTCAAAATTCAGCAACAAACTTGTTCAGAATCAGAGTCTTGAAGCCGCAAACCACTGTGCTAGACGCTTCCTGTATTTTTTCTTTTTGCTTACAACACGTCACATAACCATCAAACCGCCTAGGCACAGCTCACACACAGCAACAAACAGAAACAACAGGCTTTCTTTGCTTATCGTTCCAGGAGATTCATCACAAAACCAAGGACATATTTGCTTTGTTGGTTCCAGTGCGCTAGTTATACATCACAAGACACCTCATAACAACCATATCAGTGCTTTTGATACCCACTGTGACTTGTTCCATTCGTTAAAAACAACTACACAATTTGCAAGCATTCAGCAACTCATCTAAACAGTTCTATTTCCGCGGCAGTATATTTAGCAGGATGAGTGACAACAACAACAGCAACAACAACAACATCAACGACAGCAGCACAGGCAATATCCGCAACAACACCGGTGGTGGTGGGAGATCCACTGCTTCTCAACCATCTTCCATTCTGTTTTTCATTGCAGTGGCTGTAGGTATTGTTATAGCCATAATTTTTGTCTTTTTCTCAATGAGATATTACGTTCGTACCAAGTTGGGAATGTATGCTACAGCTAGAATATCATCCACCACTAATGAAGGTGTGGTGTTCTTAACTGATAATATTCAGATGAATACGTTCAATTCTTATAATCGTGATCTTCATGAACTTAGAAGAAGGAGAAGAAGATTTCAAAAGAAAAGAAGACTTACAGAAACAGAAGTCGATCATTTGTTTCCAGTACGTACTTATAAAGATTGGTTGAACGGAGGTGCTGAAAGAGATGCTAATGATAGAGATATTATGGCTCAATTGAAAGAAGAAACTGAAGAATTGGTTAATGACCAAAATGGAACTTCTGAAATTCTTAATGATGAAGGTATTTCTTCTTCTAAAGAACAGCGACAGCTGCAACACAATGAATCTAATGAAATTAACGAATTTGATGATAAGAACAACATTCAACGTAAAGAAGTGGATTTAGGGGCCCCTCACGAACAAGCACATTTCGATTCAGGTTCTTGTGCTATTTGCATTGAAGCTTTTGAAGATGATGAATTAGTTCGTGGTTTAATCTGTGGACATGTATTCCATCAGGAATGTTTGGATCCATGGTTAATTAAAAGAAAAGCATGTTGTCCTATGTGTAAACGGGATTATTATATGAAAAACAACGAAAATGAAGATGACAACAACAACATCAATAATAATAATGATGATCTAGAATCCTTGAGTGGATATACTGAATTACAATATGTGTCATTATCTCAAAGAGTTGAAGAAATTCTATCAAATCATCCTGAAATTGATTCAGTTGCGAAAGAAAATGTTAAGAAATATTTGACTTTTAAATGGAGGATTTTTTGGTTGATCATGGGAATTAGTCGCAAAGATTTAACAAATTCCGCTATTGTTAATGAATATCAAAGACGTCGTGATGCTGACCCAAATTATGATAATAATAATCTTAACACCACCACCAATACCATGGCAAATGCTATCACTACTAATCAAGATAACTCACAAGATCAAGATTCAAATATTGAACATGATAGTGCGGTAAATGAAAGAAATAGAGTTGAAGGATTGGTTTGATGTCCAATAAATATTTTTAGTTTTAGGTTTAGTTTCCAGTTTTTCAGTTTTGTTTTTATTGTTAGTTATATCTTTGAATGATTGTGTGTGGTTTTTTTTTTGTTCTTTTTATGGTTTATATATTGTTTGAGGCTTTTATACATGAAATAATGCTTGTTTCTAATGAGAATGTTGTCTTTATATAATATTCTTGTGATTATGAATGCAGCCACTCGATCTTCAGTTCTTGAAGAGTTATTTAGGAATATAGGTGTTTGAAGTATATTTTTTAATGAGAATGAGAATACTGTAAGTTGAGATGAATCATTTTTACCAACAAAAAGAAGGTGTTAATGGATTACAATTTATGGAATTAATTTTTAAAGCTTTTAGCCAGATTAATTCATACATAAACTGTAATATTCAAGGTTTTCATTGGAAGCCTTGACACATAATTGAACCAAATTTCCGATGGAAATAAAGGATTCACGCATTTTTTTTTTTTTTTTTTTTAATTTCTACTGCTCACAATTTTACAAATCATCCAACAACTCAACGGAAATAAATTAAGAACCACAATCACCGAGTTTAATCTTCTTGGTAGATTGGTTTTTAAAACGAAAAAATGGTGAAATCTTACTGTCTCTATAAAAAAACATAATTTAATTAATATTCTAATTTACAATTGGTATTCCAAACAGATATACACATTTTAAACATGTTTACAGTAATTAATGATTAATTAATAACACAAATAGGCGAATTAAAAAATCATTCTCTTAATTAAAAGAACTCTTTTCCCCTTCATAACTATCTTATTCTTCATCTTCTTCATCTTCATCATCACCTGCTAAAACTGCAAATGCAGATTTAGTAGCAATTGGTTTAGTAGATTCTTTTGATTCAGCTGGTTTTGGACTTGATTTGTTCCTGGTTGAACGAGCAGAACTGGTTGGTGCTTGAGCAACAGATCTTGCAGCAGCCCAATCTAATTCTGGTTCTTCACGACGTGGTTTACGCTCGACTGGAGTGGTTTTAGTAGATCCGAAACTTCTTGTTGGTTGAGTACCTTCAGTTCTTGCTGAACCCCAATCTAATTCTGGTTCTTGACGACGTGGTTTATGTTCTCTTTGTTCGTCAGAATTAGAAGATCTGAAACTTCTTGTTGGTTGAGCAGCTGCAGTTCTTGCTGAACCCCAATCAAGTTCTGGTTCTTGACGACGTGGTTTGTGTTCTCTTTGTTCGTCAGAATTAGAAGATCTGAAACTTCTTGTTGGTTGAGCAGCTGCAGTTCTTGCTGAACCCCAATCAAGTTCTGGTTCTTGACGACGTGGTTTGTGTTCTCTTTGTTCGTCAGAATTAGAAGATCTGAAACTTCTTGTTGGTTGAGCAGCTTCAGTTCTTGCTGAACCCCAATCAAGTTCTGGTTCTTGACGACGTGGTCTACGTTCTCTGTTTTCATCAGATCTAAAACCTCTTGATGGTTGGGCCGATTCACTTCTTGCTGAGCCCCAGTCTAAATCGGGTGCATCACGACGAGAAGAAGAACGAGCTTCAAAACCAGAGCCTCTAGCTGCACCCCAATCTAAATCAGCTCCACCATTACCACCAAATCTTGATGATCTTTCATTATGTTTTGATTGATCTGCAACATTGATATAGACAGATCTTTCAAAGAACTCTTGATTACCAGTTAATCTCAAAGCAGCTTCTAATTGTTCTCTTTTATTAAAAGTAACAAATGCAAAACCTCTCAATCTATCTGGATTTTCACGATCTCTTGGAGCAGAGATGTCAATGACTGAACTGTCGTCCTTAATACCACTGGTGATAAAAAGTTTGATATCTTCTTCAACAGCTTCCCATGGTAGGTTATTGACTAACGCAATATATGGTGGTGCATTTGGAATTGGGAGTTCATCACGAGGACCACGACCAAAGGCAGGATCTAATGGATTTGCACCACCTGCTCTACCACCTGCTCTACCACCTGCAAAGTTTTCAACTGGGATGGAAATGTTGTTTAAATCAATAGAGTCATCAGCCCAAGAAGATGCACCACCCAAGGTATCATCTGCTAAGAAAGAAGCTAAGTCCATCTTTTGAACATTTTTCTTTGGAGCTATAAGAATAAAGTTAGTGATGAAGTTCCAGAAACTAATAATCTTTTCAATTAATAACAAAACTTGTCTTTGTAGTAATACATACGCATATTGATATAGTAGTTGCTTGTTATTTATCTGTCGGTGTAAGCTCTAAAGCTGATCTGAATAGTTCAATGAAACTAAATAACTTCTTAAAACTGTACTGATAAAATAAAGACCTCTGTTTTTGCTAAACGTTTATGCAGTAAAATTGTTCAGTCTGGACAATAAAATCAAAAAAAAAACGACGCTGAGTGAGAATCTGTGAGGCACGAAAAGAAGCAGGATTGTTCTGTTTTTCAAAAACTCATTTTCACTTCATTTTTTTTGTTTTTTTTTTTTTCATTAATGTTGGAAAAAAAAAATTATTATTTCAGATGGCATAAGCGCTGAGTCAGCCAATTTCTTTGATATTTTCAATAAAATATTTCCTTTTTCCTTTGCCTGGCCGAGTAGGCAGAGTCTTTAAAAATAGTAGGGAAAACTAGGCAAGAAATGAGTCGGGGTTCGAATCCGAAACAGTGCTGCTTACTTTCTTTGGAGATATCAAACTGGTGCACTAGAGACTATATACTCTCAAATTGAGTTCCATACTTCATACCTTGATTGTTTAGGATATATAAGGATTTGTTTGAGATATATATGGATTTAGGTTAACAGGGTGAGTCAAACAAGATTTTTAAGAAGCATTATGTATGGGTTAGGGTCTTATAAACCACTGAAAAGTAAAAAGATATAGTGAATGAAGCATTCCAAATCAAAAAAGGGAGTTTCCTAGTTATAACTTATGATAACATATAACTTATATGCTAAAAAATGGACCATAAAGAGTACACGTTTAGTAATTAGTTCTTCCTTAATATAAGTTATCTGATAAAAAAAAAAAAAAAAAAAAAAAAAAGTATAGATTTAAAAGCATTGAAACAACAAAAATAGCAACGAATTGGCTAGTTTTGGGAGGTTTGAGCAATTAAGAGATTGTCTAGAAAGATATAGAAGGTCGTTAAACACTTTACTGCTTTTGCCAGATTTCCAAACCGCCATTTACTTTTAATTTATAGCAAAATTTGCTGCTGAGAAGAGACACATTTTACAAAATGGTCATAGGTGGTAGTTACAAGACTTGGATCGAGCGCGGTAGAGACTTGTTCTCTATGGTACCTAGATGGCTTGTGATACTGTTTTGTATTTGGCTAGGATTGGCTGCCCTGATGAGAGTGGTTTTATGCAGGCTGTTCCATGTTAGAATAAGGTCAATTGATCCATTTATGATGAGGTTGAGCAAGATTCGTTTTGTTGATAAACATGTTGTTGTTGATATTCGTTCTATTAGATTATCACTTTCAGTTTGGAGTAAAAAAAAAATATCCCTATTTGTTGATGGTGTTGATGTTAACGTTTTAAGACAAAATAACTCTGGTAAAACAAAAAATAGTACTGAATCAAGAACTGCCAACTCACTTACTGGCAATGACAATTTTGAAAAGCCTATAAATGTTTATTCATCCAACAAATTCTTGAAAAAATTGACAGGTGTATGTATCAAATACTTGAGATTTTTAGACATCAAAATGAATGAATTGACCATTCATCATCATGAAACTGGTTTAATATTTACTGCACAGGGAGTTCTCTGTGATATGATAATTAGGGACAATTTACATGACATGAATAGACCAAAAATTTCTCTTATTCTGAGATGTGTTCGTCAGGAGTTGAATGAAATTCAAATATTAGATACGTTTGTTTTAGAACTTTCAACGAAATTAAATCTCAATACTGGTGATATTTCAAGATTTAGCTTAAGTATTGAGTTCAAAAACATTACAATTCCTGTGTTCAGTTTAATTCAAAATATTGATTCACTTAAATTGTTGAATCCTACCAGATCAGATGACAATAAATTAATTAACACTAAACAGAACTATATTGACACTGTCATAAAAATTGGCAAAGCTTATACCCAGCTCATTGGTTTATTTGAAACTTTCGATTGTTCTTTCTTATCTATTAGAATTTTTGAAATACCATTATGTGATAAGGAAAGAATCATCTGCAAAAAATACAATCCTTTGGTTCATTTTGATATTCAGTTAAATTCATTTGTTGCTAATTTCAAAAGAATGTACTTTGATTCACCAGGATTTGGTTTGGCTTTTGATCATAGAGATAAACCTATTCACATGCTATTGAATTTTACAGGATTATCAATTTCTTTATTTAACAATGTTGAAACTACTTTCAAGAGTATAATGGAGATTCCAGCAATGAATTTGATTGGAAATTTTGCTTTACAAAACATTTCAGATTTAACAAATATTGAAAACTGGAAATCAAAGGCAATCTTATCATTCCACTGCTCAGACCCAATTATTGATCTAACAACTTCTGATATAAATACAGTGGTTTTAAGTTTATTTGACTTTTTGAAGTTCAAAAGCAGAACTACTTCTACCACTAAGGCTGTTGAAGAAGCACAGATCAATAGATCAGAATATACATTTAATGAATTCATTAATGATTATTCTAAATTATGGCCAATTGTGGATTTGAAATCAACAGTTGAAAATCCATTGGTATCATTGAAAAGCTCAATTGATGATCGATACTATAGATTAGTGGTTGCCAAATTATCATCTATTTCGTTAGGACTTTCCACCAGAAGAACAAGAATTCAAGGTACCTTTCAATATTCAATGAAACAAGAGTTGGAGTTGAAAGATTTTAAAATCAAGTTCTTTGATGGATCAATCAGAATGAACGAAACAATTTTTTACAGTGATGTTTTTAGCTTCAAACATGAATCTCAAATTATACCACACTTTGATTCAATCTCTTCATTGACCATACATAAAGTTGATTTGAGTCTGGATAATATTTATGTTTTGAATGGAATAAATGCCATTACCACAGAAATGATATTGAAAATCAAACCTCAGATAGCTGGATATAAAGAATTCAAAGTACAGCGAAAAACTAGATGCATCGAAATTGCTAAAAAAACTGGAACCCCATGTGCTGCTCTCGAACCTGAAAAACCAGTGAATTTGATTGATGAATGGAGTGATAAATTATCTACAATCATCCCAAGTTGGATTTCCAGATTTTCTTTAACCTTTTATGGCTTCACTGGTAGCTTTGGTGCAAGATCTTTATTTCTTTATAAAGAACTAATGAAACTTATTGCTCCACAAACTAAAAATGATTTCATTCGTGGCGAATTAAGAAAAGTCATTATATGCACAGATAAGATAACCATTGATTTGGTTAATAGACTAGATTTAGCTCTGTTTGATTCATCCTTGTGTTCAGCTTTAGAAGATGATGATAGAGGATTAGCTGATAATGATTCCAGTATTTTGAACTTTGAATCCAATTGGGATATAAAGATGGAGATTCAACAAACAGTATTGAAAGTTGAAAATGAGAAAAGTTCAAAAACTGATACTATGAAGAAGAAAACTTTTTTTAGATGTCCAAGTATATTGGTTAATATTTATGTTGATGAGAAATCTGCAGAGCATAACAGACTTGTATTTATGACCAATTTGCCAAAAGTTGAAGTGTTTTATTCATTGATAACACATTTTGCTATTTTTTCAGCTTTTCATTTATTGAGAAATACTTTATTTGAGTTCTTGTTGGACAAGAAAAAGCCTGAAAAAACTATGGAAGAAAAGCTTAGAGTGATAGTAAAAGTGAAGCAAATGCTTAAATTACTTGATTTTAACTTGAATATGGCATTTTTTGATTTAATCATTGTATTACCTGATAAGTTCAAGCTAAGAGCAGAACTTCTTGATTTCAACGTTCGTTTACTGTTTGATCAACCATTGTTATTACAATCTAAATACTTCAGTTTATGTGCAGAATCACCAGCAGTCCCTGGCTATTGGTCAAGGATTTTGAATTCAGTTCATGGTTCTATCAATGTTGATTTGAATGAGATATTGGATAAAAATGAAGAAGTGAAATGGATTTTGTTAGATAATGAAACTTGCCACATTACAATTCCTCATCAATTTGTTATTTATAAGGTTTTTGAAAATGTGTCAGTAATGCATAAAACTTTGAAGCAAATGCGCTATTCTATGAAACTAAACACAAATGAGTTATGCATAATTCCTGCTCCAAAAAAACCAGAGAATATTCCAAAACTCAAAATCAAATCAAGAACTACGTTTTTCAGCATGGAAGATGATCCATTTGAAGTTCAATTAGGTGTTATTTTTCAAATTGGTTTACTAGAACAAAGAACTCGGTACGAGAAAATTTTGAGATTTGATGAACAGATTGAAAAAGAGTTGAAAGAAATCAACCAAAAACCTTCAAAATCGTCTAGTTTCAGTTCTGGATTTGTTCATAGTGACTTACCTAATATCCCATTCAAGAAATTAAACAAGAACTTGAAAAGAGTCTTCCATGGAACTTCTTGTAATCCTTTGCATGCTAATAGCAGTAGTAAAATCTCAGAAAGTCATCAAAGTTTAGATAATATTGCTTTGAACAATGATTTTATGAAACAAAACCAAATAAGAGAAACTGCTTTATTGAGATTAGAAAAATTGAGAGAAGGGTTTTCAAAATCATGGATCTCAAGAATTAGAAGTTATAAGGACCAATCAGAAAGGGAATTTCAAAAGAATTTTAATTATTTATGGGGTAATTTAGATAGAGGGAAATTTCCTGATAGATTCAACAATAAAGTTTTGGATTTTTCAAGATATCCAAATTTATTTAATTTGATCATGGATGATTTAGATGTCGATATTTCCAGGCCTTCTTTTGGTTTTGAGGGTATCCCAGATTTTATTTACGATGTTGGTAAAGGTCAACCAAAAGATACACAATATACCACACTAGTTCCTATGCATATTGATTTGAAGGCATCCGAATTAAGAATCCATTTGAGAGATTATCCTTTACCACTAGTATACTTACCACCATTGAGTAAGAATCAGTCTCAAGATAGACCTGCTATTAGAATACATGGCGATATGATCATTGGTGAAGCAATGATCCAATCTGAACGTGAAGTACGACATGTTTATGTTCCTTTGGTGCCTGGTTGTCAAGAATCTGATCAAGATGATATCTATTCCATTGAAATTCCAAAAACTTTAACAGCGATCAAGTTCTTTACCAGCTTGGATTGGGAATTAAATTCTACACTTAGAACTAAGGTTACTTGGGGAAGTTCTTATCAACCATGTTTACAACAAATTATGCTGAATTTGGATAACTTTACCAAACCACCATTTGATCCATCAGAAAAAATTGGATTCTGGGATAAGATTAGAGCAAATTTCCATGCTAGACTGTGTTTATTATGGGGTACTGAAGGTAGATTTGATATTCTGTTGAAGGGTTCTAAAGATCCTTATGATATTAGTGGTAAATCTGCAGGATTTGTTGTCGGTTTGAAAGATGATGTGTCTTTAATCATCAACAAGACCGATACACCACAAGATTTTGTTCGTTTGAAATCAAAAGAAATAAGTTTTTTTGTTCCAAATAACACGGTTGAATCATTGTTTGTTTGGTCTAGACCTACTACTGATACTGTTTTCATTGCAAATCAATCGTCAAATTATGAAACTACATGTTTTGGTTACTATTTCAACAACTTTGATTCACCAGATAAGGAAATTATTGATAAGCTACAAGAAAATTATATTGAGAAAAAAGCAATATCTCTCAGTGGTGGTATTGAGTTAAATGTTGAAATTGCATTTGAAAGAAAAACCAGTGAAGGTAAAAGAACTTTTGAGTCAAAGCCTCATTATGATGTTGTTTTATCTAATCCAAAGTTTGTTGAAGATAAAGAGAATTATGATGCTTATAAAGGGTTTAGAACAAATTACATTCACTTAGGTTTCCAGTTGATTTCAATAAACAAAGACGCTTATAACATACTCCAATTTTCACCGATTGTCTTTGAATTTTTTTTCAATTGGTGGCATATGTTTTCAACTTCTCTGCCTGTTCGTCATGGTAAGGTTTTTGGTTCACAACCAGCTTCCAAGAAATTTGGTAGTCATCTTTATACTATTAAATATAAAGCTGATGTTAAGCCATTATACATTTCTCATATTTATAAAGACCATGAGAAAAATGCTGTGGATAAGGATAAATTTGCATTTTATGGTATTAAATGTAAAACAGATAAATTCAAAATGGATCTTCATCAAAGAAGAGAGTTAACATTTGAGCATAATGATAAGTTAGATATTACCAGAAAAGGGATGAAAATGAAATTCCATATTGGTAAGATCAGCTTATCGGAAGTTGATATGAGAACAATGCGAGCAAACTTTGAGGTTGACAAAAGTGTTGAAACCATCAGAAGAGTTAAAAAAGGCGAGGATGTTTCAGATTATGTGTTTGAAGTGTTTGATAATGATCAGACGTGGTTTGATATGAATGACTTTAAAGAAATTGGAATGAAATCATTAAAAAATTATAAAGGTTTGATAGAAGCATTCCCATTAATGTATACACCAAGCTTCTTATATTTTAAGAAAAATGACCATAAAGATGCACATCAAGTTGATATTGATACTGGTAAAAAAGTTAAACCATTTGGATTTGAACCATTTCATGATTGTCAAGTTTTGGAATTAGATTCAGCAGCAGTTCAAGTCCGCTCATTGAAAGATCGTGAAGTGGATTTGAATAACAAAATTGAAGAAAATTTGAATGCTCTGGATGAGCTTAGTACTAAGACTGAATTAACATCATCAGAGAAGGACATTTTGCTAAAACTGAAACACAATGACTCAAACTTAAGGTTGGGATTGGCTCGTGTTAGACGCTTGAAAAAAGCCTTCCAAAAAATGTCAATCGAAGGTCAACATCTTTTGGACCGTTTTGTTTTAAGCTCCAGAATAAACGAAGATGATGGTGTTGTTCAAAGTCATTATATTGGATCAGAAGATATTGAAGAAGATGATGGTGTTGAAGAGCTAACGGAAGAAGAAATGAAGATTATTAATGATGGATTTGAATCAAGTACTTTTATCAATAAATTTGCAATTCATAATATGCTATTGAAGTGGAACAATGAGAATAGAAACATTTTATTTAGATACATCTATCTTTTTGAGACAAGATCTGAATTTTCCAAGAATATGAAATATAAATCCACTACACCGTTAGATGAAATTATTGATAACCAGAAAGAATTCAATTATAAAGGTGAAAGTTCCAAACCAGATACCGTAAGAAACAGTTCTTTTGTTGCCAATCATTGTAATGTTCATGAAACATCATATGGTAAAGATAAAGAAGCATTAGCAGCATATAGAATTTCAAATTTTGAAGAGGAATTAAGAACCATCAAAACAACATTTGAAACAACAATCCATGATAACTATTCAATCAAATTTGTTTCACCACAAATTCAATTACAAACAGATGAAGATAAAAGCTCATGTGTCATGGTTGTTGCTCCAAAGATACAGTTGAAGGTAATTGCATTTGATGCCAACACAAGTTCTGATTCATATGACGAACATATTATTGAACAAAGATTTGGAACTGTTTTGACTAATGCCAGTATATTTGTGTTTTATCAACATGAAATTGAAAGCAGTGGTGAGTTATATTATAATCCATTATCATATGGATCAAACACCTCATGGCCACCATGGGTTGGATTAGAGTTATGTTATGGAGGTTCGGTTCTTTCTGAAAACGTTTTATTGGATAAAACATCAATTGTTTTTAGTTTCCAAAAACCAGATTTATCATATTTCTCCAAATGTGATTCAGAATCAATGATGAGAATGTCTTGTGATTTGACATCTGCTTTATTTACTTGTGATTCAAGACAATATTATTTGTTATATTCCATGGTTATGAATCTGTTGTTATATAAAGAACCAGGAAATCCAGATTTTAAGCACAAAGAATCCAAGTTATTGATGAAATTTGATTTAAATGATATGAAAGAGATCAAGAACCGTATTTTATTTATTCAAGATTCAATTAGAAAATTAGAAAGAATTGAAGAGAATTTCAGTAGTAGAAGAAGTATACTAGATGATGATGAGAAGATTGATGCAGACACTGCATCTTCATACAAGTCTGAGTTAATCAGTGAATTATTATTATTAATGAGAATTTCACTTTTGGGTGTTGAAAGATCAGAGAAATCAGATAATTCCATCGAGTGGTATATAAGAGCCGATGATATTAAATTTAAGATGTTAGATGAAGATCGTGTTCCATTTGTTGATGTTTACTTAGCTAATTCTGTCTTCAAAAGATTGGAAGCATCAGATAGTTCAAATAAGAACTTAATTATAATTGGAAATATTGAAGTTATCAACTTGGAGAAAAATACAATGTTCCCTGTTTTATTTTCATCATTTACAACAGATGATAACAAGCATCATTTGGAAACTGATGATTTAAGCAAAAAACCGCCTTTAATTTTAGTCAATTGGGTCATGAATTATCCAGTTGGAGGTATTGCAGTTATTAAAAAGTTCAATATTAAATGTGCGCCAATTCAAGTTAGTATAGAACAAAAAACTGGTGATAAATTGATGAAATATGCTTTTACAGGAACAGATAAAAATAATGATAATTTTGATGAAAGTGATGATGAAGTTGAAGAGATTACAAATATTACAAAAAACAGACTAAATAGTGGTGGTTCCAATAGAAGTAGTTTTACTTTGAAAAGAACAAGTTCATTAAAAGTACCAAATAATGCTGATAAACAGAATAACGACGGAACAAATAAAAGATTCAGTTCTTTCAATGGTAGCACAGGAAAGAATGATAATAATTCAATTTCAAGTGGTGAATCATCTAAAAACAATTATCACAATGGAAGTAGTAAAGGAACAGAAGACACTGAATATTCTGATGAAGAAGCTGAAGGATATGAGCATTACCAAAAACAAGTTCAAATTGTTGAAGAGTCAGATTCAGATGATGAACTAGAAGAAATGATGGATCGTGCATCAAATTTCATGAGTATTATATCTTTGATAATGGAAAAGGTAACAATTTGTATTACTTATAGAGGAGCAGGAGCCAAAAGATTAATTAATGTTTCTGATTTCATTTTACATTTACCAGAACTTCAAGTTTCCAACAAAGTTTGGACATTACTAGATTTAACGTTATATTTCAAGAAACAAATAATTAAAGCTGTTTTATCACATACAGGAAGTTTGATTACGAATAAACTTACCAGAAGAACTAGAAAACAATTGATACAAAATCCGTTGAGTAATATTAGTGGGTATGCAAAATCACGTATTGAAGCGTTTAGAAACGATGAAGAGGATGATATTGAGAGTTGAAATGTTTACTATGAGTAAATTTCCAAAGGTGTATTATAAATAAATGAATAAGTGTATAATATTTCTTAAAATCATTAAAATCATTAATTAAACAAACTAAATTATACAAGAATTAAAATTGACATACCAAGATGTTGTGAAACCCCCCGATTTATAAGTCCATTTTACGACGTTTCAAATCTTCTTCATTACCACGACGTTGTTTTGAACGTTTCAAACCATTTGAATCACCAATACCAAGATCATTAATATTAAAACCTTTTACACCAGCTTCACTAGTTTTTTGGAATCCTAAATTAGATTCCAAAACATTTTGATCTAAAGTTAATAATTGTGATGTGCTCTGATATGGTTCTAATCCATTTTGAAATAAGACGGGTGTTAAGGTACGATCTTTCGGTATAGTTGAATATTTCCCTGGTAAATCGTTCAAAAATGCTTTATATGATTTTCGAAGTTTTGAGCCTTTCGAACCATCCTCAGAAGCTCGAGCAACAGAGTCTGATATTTTAGTTAGATTGTAAAGGTCTATTAGATTTGCACTTGGATTTGGTTGTAATTTTTGATAAGTGACTGAATATAATGTTAGTGAGTTTATTCCTACGGGGAAGTTCAAATGTTTAACTCTTGAACGAAAGGGTAGAAGATATACCTGATGGATCAACGTAGTAATAATAGTCGTTGTTCACGCTTTCCGGAAACTGCATTGTTGTAATTGTAGTTCTCTTTGTTGTAGTAGTTGTATGAAATTGATGAACATTAAACAAGTTAATCTCTCATAAAGTTAATATTTTGAACTTTCCATATTGAAATTTTGAAAAAAAAAGAAAAAACTCCAGGCACGTGCGATCTTATAGGTCTTAATGTTTTGTGTTTGGATGTTAGCGCTGTGTGACTTCTAGCTTCCTAAAACAGAACTAATGGTAGTTCCCACATATATTATAATAACCCTAACACCAATATCACGCACATTCTGCTGAAAAATTACTTCCTAAATTAGCAGAAAATGGCTGTCTGTGCTACGCCCAAACCAGGATTTCAGAAAAGTTAGAAAGCAAAGTGAAAATTTCAAACATCAAATTTTTTTAGAATCCTATTTACTATTGAAATTAATATATCAATCGATTTATAAAGATGGCTGCTTCATTACCACACCCAAAGATCGTTAAGAAACACACCAAGAAATTTAAACGTCACCATTCTGACCGTTACGCCCGTGTCTCTGAAAACTGGAGAAAACAAAAAGGTATTGATTCATGTGTTAGACGTCGTTTCAGAGGTACTATTCCTCAACCAAAAATTGGTTTCCGTTCAAACAAAAAAACTAGACATATGATGCCATCTGGTCACAAAGCTTTCTTGGTCAACAATGTCAAAGATTTAGATTTATTATTATTACACACCAAAACTTATGCTGCTGAAATCTCCCATTCAGTCTCTTCTAGAAACAGAGTTGAAATCTTAACTCGTGCTAAAGCGTTAGGCTTAAAGGTTACCAATCCAAAAGGTCGTCTTGCTCTTGAAGCTTAAATTTGTTAATCTATTTAAGTTTACATTAATTTAGTTTTAATAAAAAAAAAAAAAAATCATTGAATTAAGATTAAATTTGTTTGTAGAGGGGTGTTAATTTTGCTTTATATGAAAAACTAAAGGATCGTTTTTTCTTGAAACAGAGTTGAGAATTTTTTTACATATCTAACTCTGATTTCATCTTTCAATCTCGTACATAAAGATAACAAATTTTACAAACTCATATCAAAAAGCTATATATTAAAATTAATTTATAGAGTAAAAACCAAAAAAAAAAGATTAAATCAGTTCAATCGACGTTTGTTGTAAATGATCTATCTTTTCTTACTTTGTTTCAGAAGATTAATCAATTGCATAATAAAATAATGAATGGTTTTTTTTTTTTTTTTTTTTTCTCATTTGGAAGTTCCCAAAATTAGAGATAGTTAAGACCTATCATTCTTTAGAAATGGAAAATGGTTTAGTTGTTCTTGTTCATTCCTTTCGTGTGTGATAAAAAATCTAAAAAAATAACCAACCAATAATAAATGCGATTAAAGCAACTAATAAAACCATTGAAAAAGCAGAGTTTGGTTTTGATTCTTGCTCCAATTGTTGTTTAGTTGATGAAGAAGAAGCAGATTGAGTAGAAAAGGTATCATCCAATGCATTAATTTTAGATTTTTCATCGATTAAATCTTGTGATATTTGTTTATCTCCGGTATATCTTTCATTCAAAGAATCTTGAGTTTGTGAGAAGCTTGTACCTGTGGTGGTTGCACCGGTTGCTGAATCATTAGTAATTGCACTATCAATTGAGTGTTTTTCTTTGGCAATTGCAGGAGTTGTATTTGTGGAAGTATCATTAGTTGATGATGAATCTAGTTTAGAGCTAGAAGCATATTTAACTTTAATTTTCTTAGAAAC
The DNA here is from genome assembly GCA_030570535.1 of Starmera pachycereana. Classification (NCBI taxonomy): domain Eukaryota; kingdom Fungi; phylum Ascomycota; class Saccharomycetes; order Phaffomycetales; family Phaffomycetaceae; genus Starmera; species Starmera pachycereana. The sequence goes on from JAJLVW010000001.1 coordinate 58,378, forward strand.
TGCTTGATCTTTAAATTCAGCCTCAAGTTTTGGCCATACTTCTGCCACTGTGTTATCACCTAAATCATAAGGAGAAGGTAACGCAACAATCAAAAACTTATGATTACAAACATAATCAGGTTCAGGGTCTTTGGCCAACCCTAATAAAATGACTGAAACCTCGACAGATTCACCTGCATTTAAGATGGCAGCATTTGGTCTGACACAGTATCTATAAAAATGTATGAGTTAATAAGGATGTTTTTAAAAGTAGAAAGTAGATGATGACGTATACGCACAATTTAGGAGCTGTTGTTTTCACTTTAAAAGCAATAACATCAGAGGTGTTGTTTGTTATGGTGATAAATTCAGTGGATGTGGTGGTTAATGGGGCTGCATTACGTTAGTAAATGTGTTCATTGCAAGTGCGCGAATACCCAGTCCAACAGGGATAATTGTTGTATAATTTTACAGTGGCAAAACTGGACAAACAAAACATAAACAAAACCAATTATGGTGGGTCTGTGAATGCTGGAACAACGTACGTTTAAACTCCAGCCAGTTAGGGGTGATTTCAATGCTCATTTCTGCTTGTGGTATGCTGTGTGATGTGGCTGTTTCTAGTTGCGCGCTGGCGTTGATTTCAATTTCAAAGAGACTATTTTTTTTTTTTTTTTTTGTTTTTTTTGTTGTTTTTTTTGTTGTTGTTTAGAGATTCAGCTGGAAACTGAAAAATTAGCTGAAGAGTCACCTTCTTTCCATTTTGATAATCAAGAAGAAGAAACGAAACAATGCAAGTGACAAAGAGACTTCTGAACGCACTTCCAGCGAAATGGGTGAAATACGTTCCAGCAGAAGGGACTTATCCACAGGGATACAGAGTTGGTGCTCTATCTTCTGGAGTCAAGAAGAACGGTGCTTTAGACTTGGCCATGATACAGTCCCTCACTCCAGCTAATGCTGCTGCTGTTTTTACCACAAACAAGTTTAAGGCTGCACCAGTGCAGGTCTCCACCAAAGTGTTGAAACAGAACGCAAACACCAACATCAACTCCATCATCATCAACAGTGGTTGTGCCAATGCAGTCACTGGAGAAGGTGGTTTACAAGACGCCGAAACCATTGCTAAGACTGTCTCCAAAACTATTGATTTAGAAGCAACTGATATTACCACACTATGTATGTCTACAGGTGTCATTGGACAAAGATTGCAGATGGATAAAATTTTATCTCATATCCCTAAATTAGTCAATGACAATTTGGGGAACGATCATGAACATTGGTTAACTTGTGCCAAAGGTATCATGACTACAGACACTTTCCCAAAACTTGTTTCCAAAGAAATCACAATTAATGGAAATGTTTATAAAATTGCAGGTTTATCCAAAGGTGCTGGAATGATTTGTCCAAACATGGCCACTTTACTAGGGTTTTTCGTTACTGATGCACCAATTGAGTCCAAAGCTTTACAGAAAATTTTAACTCATGCAGTTGATCGTTCTTTCAACTGTATTTCGGTTGATGGTGATATGTCCACTAATGACACAATTGCGGCTCTAGCTAACGGTGCAGCTGGTGGTGAATTAATCACTGAACAAACAACTGAATCATTTGAGTTGATTCGAAAAGAAATTACTGCATTTGCTCAAACCTTATCTCAATTAGTTGTTCGTGATGGTGAAGGTGCTACTAAATTTGTTACTATTAAAGTTAACGACGCTTTATCTTATGCTGATGCTAAAAAAGTTGCCAAAACAATCTCCAATTCTCCACTGGTTAAAACCGCGTTGTACGGTAGAGATGCCAACTGGGGAAGAATTTTGTGTGCCATTGGTTACTCCGATGTTGAGGTCAACACTGCTAAAACCAATGTGTCATTTGTCCCAGTTGATGGATCAGCAGAATTAAAACTGTTGGTTAATGGTGAACCACAGCAAGTTGATGAAGCCCGTGCTAGTGAAATCTTGGAGTTTGAAGATTTGGAAATCAGAGTTGGTCTTGGAACTAATGGTGGAGAATCAGCGTCTTTCTGGACCTGTGATTTATCTCACGAATATGTCACTATTAACGGTGATTACAGAAGTTGAATCAATTCATTCTTTTTTATTATTTTAATATATATATTCAGATTCAGATTCAGATAGATAAATGCATGGCAGTAATTGATTGGCTGGTCTTGTTTCATAAGTTAATAAATTTGCTAGCATTAAGCTCTTTTTTGTAGTGAGAAAAGTCATGAAAACAAAAAAAATTCAATCAAAACAACTTAATGTAAATAAATAAATTTACACTTCAATTTGCCCCCCAAATGTCGCAGTTCCAGCCAGGATACGGTGTCAACCAGCACAGCGTGTCGCAGGCCGATCAGAAGCAGCAAGAACACAAGCGCAACATTTCTTCAGATGGGGACGTCTCACCGCTAACTTCACGTAAAGTGTCACTGGTTTCAGGAACGTTGCAAGAAGAACAGGTGGCAAACAACGCGAGAAGCAACGCACAACTGCCTACAATTCCATCGTTATCGACTCATCCATCGTCAACATCCATTGCTGATCTGCAGCAACCTCAACAACACCAGCAACATATTGGGTTGGGACCATTCCAAGGTGGTGTTTCTCCTACTTACAAAGGCTTCCATCACGCGCCAATCCCACCAGAGAACCATCCTCCATTTCAACAGCCCATCAAGCTTAGATCCAAAAGAAGTCTTTTTGGTAAATTTATCAATTCTTTAGATAAGTCCAAAAGAACTTCGAATGAATCCAATACTTCCACTTCTTCAGAAGAATACAAGTATTCAAATCACAGCTCAGTATCATCTACAGCTTCAAATGCAAATCCAATCTCGAAACCATCAAACGCTTCAAGTCTACGACAACCAAGTTTGGTTGCCAATGGTTCTAATCAAAACTATCTAGGTCTCCCAATTAGTCCAAAAGCTCATCAATTCCATATACCAAGTATAACTACATCAATATCATCTCAAGGTACAGATGTAAGCTCCGTTGTGGCCCTCAGTGTACATGATTTAAATGATATGACCGGGATTGTGGCAGATGCAAAACCTCCAAATTCGGAAATTAACTCCATTACTGATAATAATAACCATACTAGTTCGGATCAAGGAACAAATTACCCTAGTCTATCACCACCAAAAAATTCATCAACTTATACTCATGTCACTAGCTTACTGAATAGTAATAAAGATACATGGATTGCGCCAGAGAGTTGGGATGTTAAAGATATTGAAAAAAGTCAAACTATTACTGATGAAGATGATGATTTTGTCATTAGGAAAAGGTTCAATGTTTTACCTCAATTAGATGAAACGAAATATCAAAGGAAAAAGTATCATATCAAGATTTATTGTGAAAATGAAAGTCCTCAAGATACTGATACTTTTCAAACTACTTTAAGAAGACCTTATAATGAAACTGTAGAAGAGTTGATCAATTATTTGAAAGCAAGATATTCACTGGTCGGTGATTATAAGCTAAGTTTGAGAATTGGTAAAGTTACCAAGAAATTAGAATCAAATCAAAGACCAATCAAAATTCAAACTAATTTATTGTTATTATCTGGTTATGTGGAATCCGATAAATTAGATTACATTGGAAGAGAAGATTTAACCTATTTATTCAAATTTATTTTACATCCAGATGTTTTGAAACAATTAACTCCAAGTGAAGAGGAATTAATTTCAAAAGATTTAGTTCATGTTAATTTGAAAAGTAAAGATTTACAAAAAATTCCGGCTTTATGCTATTCTCCAAAAGTTCAAAGTTTAGACGTTTCAAATAATGGTGATATTACTTTACCTTCAGATTTCTTTCAAACTGGTGATTCAAAATTAAGTTCTTTAAGAATGGTTAATATTAGATCAAAAAGTTTCCCTTCAAATATTGTTTATGGTAAAGAATTAATTTCTTTGGATTTAGAAAGAAATTTTATTTCAATTATTCCTGAAAATATTTCGATTTTGAAGAGTTTATCAATATTAACGTTAAGATGTAATAAATTAAGAAATTTACCTGAATTACCAAAAACTTTGAAAATTTTAGATATAAGTTCAAATGAATTTGAAAATTATCCTGAATCAATTAATAATTTACCAAATTTATTACAATTGGATATCTCATATAATAAATTATCTAAAATCCCAAATTCAATCAATAATTTAAACTCAATTAAAAAAATCAATTTTTCATCAAATTTATTGAGAAGAATTAATATTAATTTGAAAAATTTAAGAACTTTGAACTTGAAATATAATAAAATTTTGGAATTAAATTTAAATGATTGCAATATTGAAAATTTATATTTAACTGATAACAAAATCTCAAATATTAAAAATCCATTGGAAGCTTTGAAAGCAATTGATCTAGATCAAAATCCAATTACTCAGTTGAATTTTATTAGTCCAAATTTATCATCTTTAATTTTATCAAATGCAAAGTTAACTTCATTACCAAAAGCTATTTTATCATTAACAAGATTAGAAAAATTGAATTTAAGTAAAAATGGGTTGAGAGAACTACCAGATATTTCAAACTTGGTCAATTTAAAAGAATTATCTGTATTTAGTAACAATTTAGAAGTTTTACCAGATTTAACAGGTTTAAAAAAACTAAAATTTTTAGATGTTCATGATAATAATATTAAATCTGTACCTGATTTATCAGGTATTGAAAATTTAAATATTTCATCAAACTTGGTTAAAGAATTACCAATAGGTAAAGCTAAAACTATTGTTGTTTTAAGAGCTGCCGATAATCAATTAACTGATTCTTGTTTCCATGTTTTGAAAAATTGTGTTTACTTGAAAACTTTATCATTATCTTATAATAAGTTAATTGATATTCCAAATCAAACTTTAGGTTTTTTAATAAATTTAGAACAATTATTTTTATCAGGAAACCAACTAGCCGCATTACCTGATGATATAGGTAATTTGACTTCATTAAAAGCATTATATTTGAATGGTAATAAATTTCGAACATTACCTTCGGATTTGATTCAATTGAGAAGATTAGAGGTGGTTGATGTTGGATCAAATGATCTGAAATATAATACAGCAAATAGTCGTTATGAATGGAATTGGAAATATAACGTTAATTTGAAAAATTTAAATCTATCAGGGAATAAAAAATTAGAAATTACAGAAGATTTCAAACTACCGAGTTTAAATATGCTTGGTTTAATGGATTTAACTTTAACTACCCAAAATATTCCTGATGAATCAATGGAAGTTAGAGTTCGTACAACTCCGAGTCAATTAGGTAATAATTTATCATATGGTATTTCAGATAGAGTTAATAAACAACCGACTGCAAGAGATTCTGTTTTTGAAAAAATTGATGGTGGTGTTTTAATTGGATTATTTGATGGGATTTATTCAGGTAAAATTTCATTTATCATTAAAGAAAATTTTCATAAAATTTTTGAAAACCAATTGATTGAAAATGATCATGATATTGTTAATTCATTAAGACAAACTTTTTTAAAGTTGAATGATGTTATTTTTAAAACTGATAAAGATATTTTAGGGTCTCAAGAAGGTTTAACTGGCTCAAGTGCAACTGTTCTATATATTAAGGATAAAAAGGTTTTCACCGCAAATATTGGAGATACTACTGCAATTCTAGCTAAAAGTGATGGTAGTATTACAAAATTAACAGTTGAGCACTATCCTTCATCACCTTTGGAATTTGAAAGAATTAGAACAAGTGGAGGTTTTGTCTCAAATAATGATAAACTAGATGGTGTTGCAAAGGTTTCAAGAGCTGCAGGTTTCATTGATTTGTTACCTCATATTCATTCAGCACCAGATATAACTGAAGCTACATTTCATGATGAAATTATTGTTATTGGTACTAAAGAATTGATGGACTATTTACCATTGAAAACTATTGGAGATATTGTTAGAGAAGATGATAATCCTATGGGCACAGCAGAAAGATTGAGAGATTATGCTATTGCTTATGGGTGTGATAGTAAATGTACTGCAATTGTTATTTCATCAATTAAAACAAGAAAAAAATCTTCAAATATTGTCAAAACTCAAGTTGATGATTCCAACTTAAGAAGATTAAAACCAGAAATTGAACCTCCAACTGGAGAATTAGCTATGGTTTTCACTGATATTAAAAACTCAACATCATTATGGGAGAATTTCCCATTAGCTATGAGATCAGCAATTAGAACGCACAATGAAATCATGAGACGTCAATTGCATATAGTTGGTGGATATGAAGTTAAAACAGAAGGAGATGCATTTATGGTTTCATTTCCAACTCTCACAAGTGCAATGATATGGTGTTTTAATGTCCAACAACAATTGTTATTAGAAGATTGGCCATCAGAAATTGTTCAAAGTGATGAATGTCAAGAGATTCGTGATTCAAATGGAACAGTGATTTATAAAGGTTTATCTGTTCGTATGGGTATTCATTGGGGTATACCAGTTTGTGAACCAGATATTATTACAAGAAGAATGGATTATTTTGGTCCAATGGTTAATAAAACGGCAAGAGTTTGTGCAATTGCAGATGGTGGTGAAATTACATTAACTTATGATTGTGTTTCTGAATTTGCAAGAATTGAACAATTTTATGATTTAGTTGATGCAGGATTTTCATCAAAGGAAGAATTCCCAAACCCAGAATTATCTGCTAAATTGCGTAAAGAAATGGGGATCTTAAAACAGATTGGTTGGAAGATGGAATTGTTAGGTAAAGTTCAATTGAAAGGTTTAGAAAGTGAAGAAGAAATATCATTGATTTTCCCAGGACCTTTATCAACTAGATTAGGATTCCAACGTAAACCAAACTTAACGGCTGATGATCTTTATAAATTGAGATCTGTTCTAATAAGACTGGAGTATATGTTATCATTAGTTACAGGTCAACATACAAGTACTTCTAAAGTTAAATTGAAGAATGAATTAAGTGAAAAGATTTATTTTGAGATTTTCATTTCCAGAGTTGAAAATGTGATTGCATTGTTGAAGTTAAAAGATGACACAGTTGGATTAATGGGGCCAAAGATGGGAATCTTGGATCTTGTTGCACATGTTGCCCATATTTTCCAGAAGAATGTTGAGATTGTT
>JAJLVW010000001.1:65564-165209 GCA_030570535.1 Starmera pachycereana
ATAAACAAAAAAAAAAAAAAAAAAAAAAAAAAAAAGAGTAAATATATAAAAATTATTTAAAATTTTTTTATATGAATGGGAATTTTTTTGGTTTAATGGTATTTAATTTAATTTTTAAAAAAAAAATTTAATTTTTTAACAAAAAAAAAAAAAAAAAAAAAAAAAAAAAAAAAAAAAAAATGAAAGAGTGAATATATAAGAATTATTTAGAATTATTTTATATGAATGGGAATTGCTTTGGATTAATGGTAGTTCAATTCACTGTTCATAAATAAGTTTGATTTTTTCACCTAACAAAAAAAAAAAGTTTTCTCAATGGGGAAAAAAGCGATAAAAGAAATATTTTTGTAGAAAGATTTGATTTATGTTACATAAATATTTTAGTGGGTTCTTGCGTCACATAGACAACTGAAACAAAACAGTAGCAGGCATTGAAAGAGAGAGAAATCATCATTATGCCACCAAGAGCGAACAGAGAACCAGCAGCTTCTGATACCGAAGGTCGAGCAGGTGCATCTTCAGTGAATTCCAATTCAAGAGCCTCTACCAAAGCCAGAAACGCAGCAGCACAGGCTGCAGTAGCAGAGCTTCTTGCCAAACACATACATTCTAATGGACCACAAGATAAGCAACCTTTAGATCCATTGGATTTTGACAAGTTGAGCAAAAATGAGCTAAGAAAATACAAAACACATCACCAGCTCCCCGTGAAGAGTTCAATGAGCATGCCAGGCTATTTACTCGGATCAGAAACAGGAAAGAAGACATACAGCTACAAGAACAGAGACCGTGTGACGAAACCAGAGCTAGCTGCTTCCGTCAAGAGACATTTTCTAATGCAACCAGCCAAAGAGAGCGAGATCATCACCAATTTTCTTTATAAAGTGAGTAACCAGGAGAAATCTTTTAAATTGAACTTCAAATCCTAAACTTTCCAACTTTCGAAGTCTATTTGGACTTATTTTGAGTATTCATTAATATAAATCACATACGTTTTCTATGAACCTTTTGTGTAGGCCCTTAATTACTGGTGGAAAAAACACTGAAAATTAATTCAAATTTCCAATTTCCAATATCAATATCAAAATCAAATTAATTTTATAAAATATTAAGCAACAGTAACAGCAATAGCGAGATGGATTCTTCTACTGTCACGTTCATTTTCACATTGGCCATTGCCTTTATATTTCTAAGATGGTTTGTGAGCTCAGATGAAGCCGATGAAACAATGATAAACAACGGGACTCCACAGGCTCCAGTTCCTGCTAATCCACAACAGAACCAACCTCAACAGGCACCTGCAGTTTTTCAGCGTCGTCTCATCACCACAGACATGGTTGAGATTGTTCAGTCAATTGGACCTCAACTAACAGAAGGTCAAATCCGTCAAGAATTATTAAGAACTGGATCGGTTGAAGCTACAATTGAAAGATTTTTAAGTGAAGGTAATTTACCATATCCACCAAATGAGACTGCAGAGACTGCAAGAAGAAGCAACGGACAAAGTAGTTCAATTAGTGATATCAAACCAGAAAACCTGCTGCACAAGTATGGAATTTCTGAAAAAGATTTAGCATCTCATGATAGTTCTGGAGCTGATTTGAATTCAGATGATAGAGCTAGTTTATTACAACAAAGAAAAACTCAGATGATCATCAATGCCAGAAAAAGATTGGAAGCTCAATTGAGAAACGAACAAGATTTATCCACGATTGTTCCAGAATCTAATTCATGATCAATGAGTTTATCTGCATGTGGCTATTTAGCTATTTAGATATTTAGCTATTTAGCTATTTAATTATAATTCATAATAATTTGGATCGATATATAGCTCTAGATATATAATGAAAATTGATAATATTTGATTTGTCAATCAAATGTAGGTCATGTAGCTTGAATCTTTTGTTATCATATTGTATCATCATCATCATCATCATCACATAATTAAAACATGAGCAGATAATGATCGCAGCTGGCAGCAGCACACAATATAATATTAAATTATAATTTTATATCTAAAATTATTCAAAGATTGTAAAATTAAAATTAATTACTCGAAATATTTTACTGCGCCACACTGCACTAGTTATATTAATTATATTATCAATATTTAATTATTTAATTAACGTATTTAAATAAAGTATCACAACTAGCTATACTGCTAGTCGTCAAAGAGTACATACATCAACTACAAACAATTCACTAGCGATCTAGTATATAATATTTCTAAAATAATTCGACTAATTTAATACTCTCTATCAATCTAAATAGTACCTGCATGAGATATATAATTTCCATCAATTTCACGAATATCATCACTAGTAGGAATATTATTACTCAAAATATGATCAACAATTGTTGGTGTGATTCTCTTTTTTTTAACTGGAGGTTGATGAATTTCAACTTCTTTTGTCACTTCTATTTTATCTTTTTTCATTACATTATTATTTTTTTTTACTGGTGTCAAATTATTGATTTTGGTTTTAACAGGTGTACTAGAAGGTTTGATTTTTTTATTTAAAAATTCAACAACTTCATCATTTTTCTCCATTTCTTTCTCTTTTCGATCAATATTTTCTTTATTTTTATCATCGATTAAACTCTTGATATCAACACTTAATCTTTCACCAAATTCAATTTCATTAAATTTAATACTTGTACAAAATCCATCATATGAACTAACAATTATTGAACAACCATCAGAATTCCAAGTCAAATCAGTTAATGTTGATAAATGAATGTTACTAACTGTTCCAAGACATTCAATATGTTGAGAATCATAAATAATCACTGAATCTTGAGTTAAAACTGCATAAATCATTTTATAAGGTAGTTTAAAAACAGTTTCAATTTCAGTTTCAATATCATCCAATTTATAAAAAATTGGGGAAAATGAAACTGCCACTGCTGGTTTTTTAAAACCTGGTAAATGTGCAATTGGTGGCTTATTTAACCCTGATTTGGAATAAATATAAACTGTATTTATTAATTCATCTTTATTGTTGGTGCTGCTTTTGTTAATACCACCACAAGCCATTATGTTATCGTTATCATTTGATGAATTAAAGTTTTTGAAAATTCCAGCTGGAGTTAATAAAAAATTCCCATCAATTGAAAAAGTTAATCTTCTGAAAAAAGCTTCATAATTATCAGAATGATATAACATTGAAGTTTTCAAATTATTAAAATTCAATCTTGAAGAATGATGTTGTCTAACAGCTGGTAAAGGAGATGAAGTAGGTGATTTTATAGAAACAGGAGGAGTTGATATAGAAATTGATGATCTTCGCGTTGATACTGTAGTTCCAAAAGTACCATCATCATCTATTATCACTTCTTCAACAGCTTCTGGTTTTTCTAAAACAGCTTCATTTAAGGATATTCTTGTTGGTAATTCAGTTCTTGAGATCTTATAAAAAATAGTTGGTTTTGGATGCAAATGATTATCTTCATCTAAAGATAAGGAGTATATATGAACCGATCTATCAGCAGATTGGGTTGCCACATATTTGGAATTTGGATCCCAACATACACCTTGAATAATATGACTATGTTCGGCAATCTGAGCAACTTGTAAACCAGTTTTAGTTTCATAAATTCTAGAAATATTATCAGTGGACCCAGTTATTATATATTTGGAATCAGGGGACCAAGCAAGATCATAAATTTCAGAAGATCCTGATTTTGATGCATGCCTTAATACCCAAGATTCTTTAATTTCATCATCAACATCAGCACCAAATTCACGAACAATTCCATTATTACTCAATGTCCAAAAAAACACAACACCATCATCCCCAGCCGTTGCTAAGATCTCACCTTTAGGATCAAACCTCACCACATTAACAGCTCCTGTATGTTTGGATAATGTGCATAGATACTCAATACTAGGGGTAGAATCTTGCTCATCATCATCATTATTATTATTAAGATTCTTATCATCATTATTTTTTGATTCCTTGTTATTGTAGATAACTTTCCATATTCTGACATTGTTATCTCCACCTCCAGTGGCCAGTCTTTGTGATGCAGTACCTTCAATATTGGGCTGGAAATGCACCGAATACACGGGTAAATTCTCGTTGTGCCAGTGCAAAGTCAACACGTCCACGTTCATCTTGTTGATTTTAACTTCTTTAAAACAAACTAATTTTATGAGCAATTGATTTCAATTATAATATTAACTCTCAATTATAAAAAATGTACAAATAACTCGCAATAATAATTGCAATTACCTCGTAAAAATAATTCATACAAATTTAAAATTGCAAGCAAAAATTCAAATTTAATTTTACGCGTTTTTCCAAATTTGAATTCAATAAAATTTTCTTTCTTCTTAAATTTTTTTCCAAATCAACTTCGAAATTTGGTTTATTGTTAACAGTTAGAGAAACCACGACGGGCAGGAGCTTAAAGTGAGTTTCTCAAAGCAGCTCTTGTTTACTGTTTATAGCATTTTTATATAATTCTTATACAACTAGCACATTTGTCAAATTCCCATCTGCCTTTTTTCCATCCATGGCTGCATGGTGCCGTTTTCGTGCTGAAATGAACCAGTCAATAGAGACAGTCTTAGTGCACTTTGTCAGCAGCAGCTTCTACGCAGCTGGTTGTGCCGGTGTGTCCCTACATCTTTTCTAGATCAAATTCAACGAAGTAATTAATTATATATTATGGTGCAACTTTCTTATCCTTTTTTTTTCGTTTCTGATGGTGTTGGTGTTTGCGTTACAATCTTCAAGGTGCAAATCTTGCCTAAGGTGGTGTCGATTATAAGATCGTAATTAAGCTGATTCCAATTTTCAATCTTGGGAATCGATGTCTTTATATGAGCCATTATATCATCTTCAAACAATGTTGCAACTCCTAATCTTGGAGGTGAATGTAATGCTTTAATATCGTTTATGTCATAGCCAATATCAGTATTTTGCCGTTTTGAATACCTACCATTTGGAAAGTAAGGTGTAACTAAAACTGCAAATACTTCATAATTCAAATGTCCCATTGAATGAACTCTCCATTTCAAATTTGGTGGATAAAGTTTCCGTTTGACGTTTGCAAGCATCCCTTCACTCACTGGAATAAAATTCATTTGAAATCTCAAATTTTTCAATGTTCGTTCTGTGAAAACATCTCCAAATGAATGAAGTAAACACTTTAATAACTTAACTTTTGATTCAACTTCTAAAATATAAGCTTCATAATATAAGCTTTGTTTCAATATAGATTTACCTAGATATCCACGACATGTTCCGGCTTCTATAGAGTCATTATGATTCTTTAACATCTTCTCAATCAATTTACGTTCATCTAATGGATCCAAAAACTTGACATCAGCTTTAACTGGAATCATGTTGTAAATAATGTTTGGTCTAATTTGCATAATATAATCATTGAAAAAATTTCTGAACCCATTAATCTGTCTAATATTGTCATCATAAAGCGTGATCTCTTCAATATCGGAATAGTAATCCAAAATATCTGTTAAAACCTGAGTTTTGAATTCCAAAGTTGAATTGAACCCTTCAGTTTTATAAATTTTACCATCACACTTCAAACTAAACAAAATCCTGTTCAAAATGTTTTGGAAATAACGTTTCTGTCTACCAGTTAAAATAATAACCAATGTATCTGGTTCTTTGATTGACATATCAAATAGTTGTAAAACATCCATATTCCACGCACTTTCAAACAATTTGGTGTTCCCAATGAACTTCTCCATTACTTCTTCTGAGCAGAACCATCCACCACAATCCAATGCATCATTGTCCAACAACGTCCCAATACTACCAGAATGAAGAATATTGGGATTTGGTAATGGAGATCCAAACATCGTCCCATCAAAATCATAAACATGGAGCTTATAAATGCCCTTGCTAGAAGGGGGATGCCTTACACCACCAGTGTACATATTAGAACAATCCCACTCAACTAAAGGACTATGATTCATATGTTCTTTACTGTTATATTTATGACTTGGTTCAGAATCTCCTATAGGAACGCTGTCATCGTGTCTTCTTTTATAAGCTGCTGCATTCTTCTGGTAGTAGTCACCATAGTAGTCAGTGTAGCCATCGCTATCATAGTACTGGTCCAAAAGCTCCTCGTTCATCTTTCTGTTTAATTTTAATTATTTTGTTTAAGAATATTAAAGTTTTTGTTCAATTTTACTTTCCAATATTATTTGATAACTCCCAAAAGAAGAATCCAAACGAAATGGGCCATCTTGACTTGAAACCATGGCAAGGAATAGGGATACCAGTGTTTCTTATATCCTCGATCAGCTCAGGCACGTCATGGATCATACAGAGACATTACAAAGAGCTTGATTTGAATTCATATAAATTTTTTTGGTTTCATTTCTCCGTTCTTTCAATCTGTTATCATTACTACCTTGCAATCTATACACATCCAGGCTCACCACCAAAAAATTACAAACCAGGTGACAAACAATGGAGAATATATTGCAAGAAATGTGAAAGTTATAAACCAGAAAGAACTCATCATTGTAAAATTTGTAAAACTTGTGTTTTACGAATGGATCATCATTGTAAGTCAGCATTGGTGTACATCAGCTATTTTTTGTTTTTTCGAATGCAGTATAATAACATTTATTAATTTTTTTATAGGTCCGTGGACAGCTAATTGTGTTGGGAATAACAACTACTTATATTTTTTAAAATTTTTAATTTGGGTTATTCAAACAACCTCCATTTCAACATTCTATTTAGGTTGGAAAATTTTACAGTATTGGAAGGATAGAGAACTACCAATTTATTTGATCTCAAAATTTGATTTGACGTTAACTATAATTTTATGCCCATTATCATTATTAGTTTGGTTTTCAGTTTTAGTTTTATTCTTGAGAAGTTGTTATCATATAATAAATGGAATGACACAGATTGAAACCTGGGAGTACGAGAGAATTGAATCTTCAATTGAATCACCACAGATGATTAACAAACTACACAAGAATTTGAATCTGTTCTTCAAAATCCCATTAAATCATTCAAATTCTACAAGATCTGCTATTTTAAAAGAGTTTGATAGTGATGAAATAACAATCAATGATATAAATTTCCCATATGATATTTCATTTTGGTCAAATATAACAAATGCATTAGGATCTCCTTTATCTTGGCTCATACCCATCAATTCACCTCCAAGTGGAATTCTTTTCCATAAAAATGAGTTTTGTAATGATAAAGATATAGCATCATTACCTTGGCCACCAGATGGATCTCATCAAGATCCTTTTATGGAAGAGGACCAGCAAAATGACGAGTTGATAGAGGACAATGAACTATTGATAAAATACTCAAAAGGAAGACGTTACTGGAAAAACGATTACGGTGAAAATATTTCAGATTTTGGAGTCGATGTTGATTTAGAGTAATAAATAAAACCTACAATTAATGATATAATGAAATAATAAACAATGTATTTTAATTCAATTTAATAAATTTCAGTAGTGTACATTTTGAGTTTTTTTTTTTTTTTTTTTTTATTTTCAATTAGAAAGATTAATTCATCTTCACATCACCATCATCATCAACTTTCTTTATTTCCGGTATTATACTAGTAGTATCTGGTTTTTGGTCTTCTGTATCAACATTTTCATCAGTAGTAGTATCATTACCTTTAATTTCAGTATCGTCTTGTGGAATAGTACTATCAGTATCATTGATCGTTATGTCTTGTTCAGCAACAGCTAGTAAGGCTGGGTTCTTTTTAGAAGTGGAAGCGTTTGTTGTGGAAAATACTGTTCCATCTTCTTTAACTTGTGTCTCATCTTGAACCTCAGTTAAACTCTCATTTTTAGTAACATCACTTTCTTGATTATCATTAGTTTCGTCATTATTAGTTTCTGTTGATGTCAATGCTTGTTTTTGTTTTTTAGTTGATTCTTCTTCAATCAACTTCAAAAAACTTTGTGGATCTTTACTCAATGCTTCATATTTAGATTTTGCAAAGTTTAATTCTTCTTCATCATTTATAAAATTCTCAAAATGGTTTTCATAATTTTTAGCGAAACTCTCAGAAATTTCAGTTCCATTCTTTTTGATACCTTTTCTGAAAACTGTATTTCTTGTAAATTCATCATATGTACCAGCTTCAAAAAATAATTTATAAGCATCTTTGGTAATTTTAATTTTCAATTTGGTATCATAAGTACCTTCAATTGAATTTTCAACAATATCATCTGAAACTAAAGATTTCAAGAATGGCATACGTAATTCATTCGTACTGATACCTTCAGTTGGATGTGAAATAATATAAGAAGTCATATAATAATTCCATTTCTCATCATCAGTCTTTTGGTTCTTCAAAGTTAAATCATCTAAAGCAACAAATTGAATTGAAACATGATTCTTCAGTTTATCAAATTCTAATCTGAACATGTTTTCCTCTGGACTCATATGATTTCTAACCGCATTACGATATAGAATCTGATTCTTAGCATTAGTAGATGTAGATCTGCGATCTTTTTCAAATAAAACCATAATTTCAGAACTTTTAGCATCTGAGATAACAGCATGTAAGTTCTTAACCAATGATTGAACAACTTTATCAACAGTATATAATTTATACGCTCTGTTACGATAAGCTTGGCGTAATGATTCTTCAAACCATTGATGATCAATATCACCTTCAATTGCACGTTCAGATAATGCTAACAATTGAGAATATGCATCATCTTTTGCAAATTCTAAGCCTAATTCTCTTAATTGATTAGAAATTAGATTCAAGTCTTTAGCAAATTGAACATCAGTTCTAGTTTTCAAATCATTTGTGACTTCTTCATTCAAATTCTTCACTTCTAATAATCTATCATATAGAACTCTTAATAAACGGAAAAACACATAAATTGTTGTGTTACCAAATAGATTGAAAACGGTTCTTGACTGATTTTCAATATCAACTTTAATTGAATCTTGATTTGTAGTTTGAACCCATATTTGAGATGCTGCATCAAATTCTTTACTTAATTCTTCTTCTTCTTTTTTATCCAATACTTTTGAATTTGGGGACTCAACCTCAATTTCTGAAGTTTCAGTGTTTGATACTTCATCTTCTTCATCATCTTTTTTGGTAGATTTTGGTTGTTTATTTTTACGTAAAACATCTCTTAATAAATCTGGTTCTCTATGACGTTTACGAGCAGAACCATTATTTAAACTTGAAGATGATGACATCGAAACATCTGATTCTGGAGTGGCACTCACCGGAGTGGTTTCTTTTTGAAAGTCTTGAGCTGAAGATATATTTCTTTTAACTAATTCATTTTCAATAGCATCTGAATCAATTGAAAAAAACAGTGAAACAAAAGATTTTAAGAAATCAAATAATCTATCTCTATCATTAGTAGAATAAGTACTTGCTGTATTCAAGAATACATATGCCAATTTAATGATATCAAATAATATTCCTTGGTCGTTGAAATCATAATCCAGTTGTTTCTTAGGTTTTGGAGTTAGTGGATGTAATCTTTTATTATTTTGTTCAGATTTAATTGCACTAATTTCAGAAACCAACTGTTTGGAAGTTAATAATTTTTTATCGGCTTGTTTAAAAGTTAGACCTAAATGATCTAAAGATTTAAAGAAAACTTTTTGTTCCATTTCTCTCCAAACTTTATTCCATTCACGATGAGCTCTTCTCCATTCTTCATCCTTTTGTTTCAATCTTCTTAGAATCACCGGTACTGCAACAGCTGGATTATCATGTAAAGCATCAATAACTTCAAAACCTTTTTCTTTACCATATACTTTTCTGATAACTTTCTTATAAATAGTTTGAGACGTATGTCCCAAACCATTTGGTAATTTGAATTGGGACTTTTCTTCATCAGTCATTGTGGAAATTCTATTAGCAATAGTTTCTAGAGTTTGAATGGTCCTTAAATTTGATTCCATATAAAAATCATATTCATGTCTTTCTTCTTCAATTCTAAATAAAATCTCTTCATATTGATTTTTACGATGAGCAATAAAACCAGAATCTTCAGAAGCCCAAGTTGGATGACCAACCCATTCATCATTTAAAACCTCCCAACACATTTGATCTCTACCACTACATGGCATGAAAGTTTCAACTTTTGGTAATTTTCTATAACTTGGACCATAAGGTTTACAAAGAGCTAATTCCAATTGATGTTTTTTATAAACAATGTTTTCAATATGATATGGAGTATCTTCATAACCAACAAATGATTTGAACCATTCAAACAAATCTTGATTGGAACCAATGAACCCTTGAACTCTTTCAACTAAAGTGATTTTATCAATTAAGTCTTGATTAAATAAATTGATAATTTTCAAAAATTCATTATAAGATTGTTTACTTCCAATAGCTTTTTTGACTTTATCAAAAAATCCAATTTCTTCAGATAAGTTTGATACTTTAGTAGGTGGTTTAATTGGTTCTGGTAAACCAGGAACTAAAGTTGGTGTATTATCATCCGTTAATTTCTTGTGTGCTTCTTGGAAATAATTTTGTTGATTGCCACCTTGTTGTTGATATTGTTGAGGTTGTGGAACACCAACAACTGAAGAACGTAAATTGGAAATCTGAACATCCTTATTATTTAACATCATTTCATTTGCCTTATTTTTACCAATAGTTGGAGGAGAAAAGTTACCAACTGGAGGTAATTGAGATTGACCAACCATACCTTGTTGATAATACTCACCATTAGCAGCACCATTCATTGGCAATCCATAATTTTGACCACTTGTATCTGGTAAAAACTGTTTGAAATCATCCAATAAATCTGGTGCTTCTTGAAATAAGATTGTTACTTGAGAATAGACCTCAGCAATTGGTTTTTGTTCCTTTTGATATGTTTGTAAAATTTCCAAGAAATGTTTATAAACATCAGGTTGGTTAGCAAAACGTAATTTGATTTTGTTAACATAATTTATAGCATGATTGAATTCAACAGGACCACCAGCTTTTCTATCACCACCTTGACCATTAGGATTATTGGTGTTAGACATTGAATCGTTTCCTGAATTCGTGGCACCTTGTAATTGTGAAGTTTGTGCATCATTTGGACCTCCATTGCCGTTGCCATTACCATTTTTATTGAATTGTGAATAATCTTGAGGGATACCTTGCTGAGAAGCATTTGACCAACGTTGATCAAAACCTAAACCAGAGTTTGAATCATGTTTTGTAGTTGTACCCATTGGAGTAGTAACTCTAATTGGAGTTGGATCAGATGGATCTAATGAACATTCAATTCTGTAACCCGGTGGTAAAAATGTATTGAAACCTTGGATTAAACTTGGATGGCCTCTAAACAAAGTGGAAACTCTTTCAATGACACCAGGTGTATCAATAGATTGACTTTTAAAATCTTTCATTATATCAAGGAAATGGTTGTAGACATCTGGTCGGTTTTGAAATTGATGCTTGACTTGATCTAAATACGAGAGGGCATCCTTGACATTTAATGGTCTATACGCAGAGGACAGCGAGGCTTGTTGCTGTTGAAGTACTTGCTGTGATTGTAGTTGCTGTTGGTCTTGTGCAAGTGAGACATTGTTTGAACTAGCAGAACTGGTTGCTGGTGGTGCTGAAGATGATTGTTGTGATTGGGCACTTTGTTGACCGGTTGAGTTTGGTTGAGGTAATTGATTCTCTGATTTACCTGTAAAGTTCATTTGAGGCTGGATATGGTTGTTAGTACCAGAAAACATTGACATAAGTGCCACAGAAGCTCCATTAACTGCTGTAGAAGATGTACTTACTGGATTCAAAACAAAATTATGTGAGTTATTAGCTAATCCGCTCATGTTGATAGAAGGCAGCGAGTAGTAGTTCCCAGACTCCATTGATGAGTGTTGCTGGAGCGAAGAAGGAGGAGGCAAAACGGTTGTTCCTTGACGACTGTGGCAAAGTGTGTTAGTAGACAGGTAATCATCAGTGCTGTGCAAGCGCTATCGCAGTGCACGGGCACGAGACCAAGGGGGCGAGCGATCCTATTATTGCAAAATGAATACAAGAGGAATCATCAGTCCCAGGTCGCAAAGAAAGTATACTCACTGTTGGATAGGAGGAATAGGAGTTCTGTTAGCATCAAGCGCTTCCTGTGCTGGTCTCCAAGGCTCCTGGTTGGACATTGTCGCTGCGCACTGGATGTTCACTGGAGAGCAGACCAGATGTGTGTTTGGAGAAACTGGTACTGAAGAAAACAGACGAGCTGGCTTGCAGTGCTTCTTTGTTGTGGTGTGAGCGGTCTAAGCGCGCTGCAATGTGTGGAGTGCTGCTGGTGTGTTACCGTGTGCGCTGTGCTGGATGAGACGCGGGGTCACTGTGCAATTCGCTAGGAGTGTTATTAAAAGTGAGGTAGAACTTAGAAGCAGAAGTTGAAGCTCTATGAAATTTGTAAAGAACGCAGCTACAACCGGGTGACCTATTTTACAAAGTGTTCATCTCAAAACTTAAAAGTCAAAGTCATGATTCAACACTGCTCTAGACAGAAAAGCATACCCGGCCGGGGCAGGTTTTACGTACTGGAAACTTGAAAGTTGTTTATTGATGGGAAATTACATTTGTAGGCTCTATAAGTAGTTCATAAGACAACCACAAGCTCGTTGAAAAGCCATAAGATGAATGCTCCAGACCGTTTTGAACTATTTCTTTTGCCAGATGGGGTGCCTAAGTGCGTTTTGAAACCATAATCATAGTTTTTTTTTTTGAATAAATAAATATTAACATCATTCAGACTTAAAATTGAGCCAGATTCTCGTGTTCCAAATGCTGCAATCATCACTTTTGAAAAAGAAGACCATACATTAGGAAACTTGTTACGTGCTCAACTACTTAAAGATGAGCGTGTTGTTTTCGCTGCTTATAAAATTGAACATCCTTTATTTGCAAGATTTGTAATGAGAATCCAAACTGAAGAGAACTATGCACCAAAAGATGCTTTGAGAAACGCATGCACTTCCCTTATAGCACAATTAAATATGGTGAAGAGTAGTTTCCAAAATGAATGGCGTGTTGTCGATCTTGTTGGTGAATCTTTTGAGTAAAACAAAGAAGTTGTATTGTATATTAGGAAATATAAAAGTTAAACGTCACCAAAACGTAATTCATATAAACTAAAGTACATCATTCAATGAAATTCTATAAACAACATTTTTTAATTTCAAATTCTACATGATACTTTAACGCTAAAAAATTTAAAAAAGGTATCTAAGCTTATTGATTAAAATAATTTTCTAATGTACAGTTATAAAAAATATAGATCAATATCTAATGGTGGTTAGTTTGGATGAATAACAATAAAAAAAGTACCTAATTTGAATCTATTTGTTGATCAAAAAATATCTTTCTATTGTAATCTATTGAAGTAGGATGGGTATTAATTAAATTAGTTTATGATTTTTAAGTAAAAGATTAACATTAATATAAATTCTGAATATAATGAATGAAAAAGAAATGAAATTAACCATATGAAATGTAATGTAAGTTTTTTTTTTTTTTTTTTTTTTTTTTTTTTATTGGTGGTGTATTCTGTGGAATTTCCAGTTTTTATAATGTGAGTGTAACTGTCATTCGGAAAGATATGAAAACATTCAAGAAGGATTTTAAAACATTGCGATTTTTGTTCTCAAAGCTTCTTTTATTAATTGTAATTTTTCTTCTAGACCAATATTTTCAATTGGAGTAGAAATGAATCCACTTTCTTTTAAAACATTTGATAAAAGACAAGTTTCCGAATTACGTTCTGGTGAAATGTATGTTATCACAGATCCTGCTTGTGAAATACAAATCTTATGATGATCTCTAAAATTGAATTGAATTGAGCCATTACTCAATTCAAACATGACATAAGCATCACATCTTGTATACCTTCTTAGAAAAATTTCTTCAGCTTCTGTCATTAATTCATCTTCATCATTGGAAACTTTGGATAAATTAGTTTTCATATACTTAGCAAAAAATTCTGAGATTTCAACTTGTCTAGCTAATTCATGAGGAATTCCATCATATCTATATTCTGATGCAATCCATCCTTCGGTGACATCATTAATGATATACCAAAAGCTATTTGCTTGTTGAACCCTCAACAGAGTATTTCCATCATTAAATAAAACACCAATATCATCCGTAGATAATTGATAAGAAAATCCATGTTTATTTGAATAATCAACCCATTTACTAATTAAAACAGGTGTTTTCAGTTGATCATGATTAATTCTGCTTCTTGATCTTGATTGTCTTTCAGCAATGTGAATACCATTCAAACTGTTAATACATTCTTGTTTCAAAATTGCATCAGCAAATTTAAAAACTTGTTCTTGACTTTTATCGGTACCATCATCTAATCTTCTAGCTTTACCTAATTTTGCATTATTAGATAAGTTATTGTTATTAGAACCAACATCATCAATAAATTTTCTAGTTCTTGATTGTGATGGATCAACTTCCTTATATTTGCTTTTAGTATTACCAGGAGATAACGATTGTGGTAAAATTGCTTTTGGTTTTTCAGATTCTAAATCAGTTTTCAAAATTTCAATTGGATTTTTATTTGAAGATTGAATTAAACCAGAGTTTCTTTTGCAAGTCAGAAAATTAAAGTTTGAAATTTTATAATCTAAGTCACTAAAATCTGGTACTGAAACTAAAGTTTCAATGGTGATTCTTTCTGGGAATGGACCGTTTTTGAAAAAATCATATTCTAAAATTTCATCTAAAGTTGGTCTTTTCAAAGGATTTGTACACAAGATATCTTGAATTAAGGTTTTAGCTTCAATTGAAATCGGTTTTTCAGGTGGGAATTCAAAATCATTGGTTTTAATTCTCTCATAGATTAAAGCAACATCTTTTGATTGGAAAGGTGGTTTACCAATTAATAGAGCATACATCATAACACCAATTGACCAAATATCAACTTCATAACTATGACCAACAGTTTTACCAGTTAAAACTTCTGGGGCAATATAATTTGGGGTACCACAAATTGTGTATTTACGATCTTGATCGGCTTGTAAAACTGCAGCTAAACCAAAATCACCAATTTTCAAATTCATTTCAGGATCAAAAAAGATGTTACCTAATTTCAAATCTCTATGGATAACTCTTCTAGTATGCATATATTTGATACCACCGATGATTTGTGTCATGAAAAATCTAACTTCAGGCTCAGTCAATACTTTTCTTTTTTTCAAAAGATCCATTAAAGAATGATTTGGACAAATTTCCAACAAGATGTAAACATTGATATCATCTTCAAAACAATCAATAAATTTAACAACATTTGGATGAGACATTGATTTGTGAATCTTGATTTCTGATAACAACTTAGTTTTAGTTTTATCATTTTTAATCGAAGCTTTTGCAACTGTTTTTGCAGCAAAGACTTCACCAGAATCATCTTTCATTTGAAAACATCTTGCAAACCCACCTTCGCCTAGGAAAACTCCTCTTTTGTAATCCTTACCGTTACGAGTCTTGATCAAAGATGGTGGAGTTTTACATAAAGCAGACAGTTTTTCTTTCTTCTTTTTAGTCTTCTCTTTTTCTTTTGGAGCGTCTTGGTGTTGCTGTTGGGCTTCATCTTCAATGTGTCCCATTCTTCTTGTGGCTTTAAGAGGAGTCAGATGCTCAACGTTATGCCTAGAGTTGAGATCTCTAGCATTGAGAGATTGCAAAGGTTGGCCTCTTGTGGACATGGTGGAATTGAATGGTGAAATGGGCTGCGGTATTTGAATGAGTGTGAAGAACAGCAGCAAATGAGAATCTCTTATAGTAATTCAAACTTCTTGAGGAGCCAGGTTGAGACTTGGGACACAAAAGTAAGATAATTTCAGTGATGTAGTGATTGAGAAACACAAAAACCAGACCAGTTGATCGTGAGTGTGCTGAGCGCAGGGAAAATGTGTGTCTTTTAAGCAGAAAGGCTAGACGACAGACAAACAGAGCGAGCGCAGTGGACGAGGGCAGCAGGAGAGCAAAAAGTTTTATGATATTAATTTGTCTTCGTCCTCCAAAATTTATTTGTGTGTTTTGATTTCGCTGCAAGGCGCTCAAAGCGGTAAAACAAAAACACTTTTTTTTGGATTTTTGTATTTTGGTGCCAGCTGAGTTGTTTCAGAAAGCTTTGAATTTTTCATCTCTTTCGCAAGTTAGTTGAAAGTTAAGGCTTTGTATGAATGGGAAGCTGAGCTGATAATGTAGAGATGAGAATGGTAAAACTTGGAAATCAATATCTTCAAAATTGTAATCACTGAAACAGTTACTAGTTTACTCTCAGATAACTCAGTCAACTTATTTACTAAAACTCAGTAGCAAAACGCTATTAGCTCTAAAATACCCACATGGCACTAATATAGCTACTGATCTCACTTTTATTTTATCTAGATTCGTCAAACTCGTTACTCAATATTTAGTTAAATGTTTTAAAATTTACTTCACGTGATACCACCTGGACACCATTTTCAAGTTTTCACTTTTGCTAGCTGGTTAAAATTAATTTTACTTCACACCAAGTTTTATACTTTGTTGTTTTGGGAAGCGTGTTTCTTTCAAAGGGAGTTTGTCAAAGGATACTGCATTATTTTTCATTATTTTTCATTTGCATTTCCCTCTTATAGCTTGAACCAGCTTGTGCCAGTCATTTTTACACGTTAAAATTTTTCAAATTATTCAAGTTGAGTTTTAGTCACTTACAACGCATTAGTCGTTTACCCATCTCCAGATTCACTTACAGACTAGGATCGAGTACAACTTTTTCCTTACTTAACACATTTATTCACAACTCGTCTTTGAAAACTCGTTCACTATCAACAGATTCACAGGCAAGTATTTCAAACATTAGTTCTGTTAAAATTATCAACTCTAAAACTTCCCAAGAAATTTTCAAATCAACTAAAATGAGTTCAGGTGAAGATGAAATTGTTGTCTTCAAAAGAAAGAGTATGCTACAACTTCAAGTCATTACTAAAACTTAGTGATAACAAATAACTTATAGTGATAAATGATACTAACTTTTTTTCAGAGATACTAGATGATAAAATCAAAACTGAAAATCGTGGAAAAATTACTAAGAATTCTCAAGATAAAAAGAACAAATCTTCAAAATCAGGAAATGATAAACAAACTAAACCAAAAAAACGTTCAAGTTCTGAAGAATTCGATAAATCATCAACTAAAAAATCCAAGAAGATTGATGTCAAGTCTGAAAAAGAAGAATCTCTATCCCCATCTTCTCAAAAAGAAGAAGATGATGGACCCACTTATAAGTGGTGGGAAGCTCAAGAAAATGAAGATGATTCAATCAAATGGACAACTTTAGAACATAATGGTGTTATTTTCCCACCAGAATATGAACCATTACCATCTCATGTCAAATTATATTATGATGGTCAACCAGTTGATTTGCCACCTGAAGCTGAAGAAGTTGCAGGCTTTTTTGCAGCTTTAGTAGAAACGGATCATGGTAAAAATCCAGTTTTCCAAAAAAATTTCTTTAACGACTTTTTAACAGTTTTAAAAGAATCTGGTGGTGCTAAAAATGATGTTAAAATTACAGATTTTGAAAAATGTGATTTTAGTAAAATGTTTCAATATTTTGAAATCAAAAAAGAAGAGAAAAAACAATTAACATCACAAGAGAAAAAACAAATTAAATTAGAAAAAGAAAAATTGGAAGAACCTTACAAAATTTGTTTATTAGATGGTAGAAAAGAACAAGTTGGTAACTTTAGAATTGAACCTCCTGGCTTATTTAGAGGTCGTGGTGCTCATCCAAAAACAGGTAAACTGAAAAGAAGAGTTCAACCAGAAGATGTTGTATTAAATCTGGGTAAAGAAGCTAAAGTTCCTCCACCCCCAGAAGGTCATCAATGGGGTGAAATTAGACATGAAAACACAGTGTCGTGGCTAGCTATGTGGAGAGAAAATGTTTTAAATTCTGTTAAATATGTTAGATTTGCTGCAAACTCATCATTAAAAGGTATGAGTGATTATAAGAAATTTGAAAAAGCTAGAGAATTGAAGAATCATATTGAAAAAATTAGAAAAGATTATAGAAAATTATTAACTGATGAGCTAATGTTAAATAGACAAATTGCTGTTGCCACTTATTTAATTGATGTTTTTGCATTAAGAGCAGGTGGTGAAAAATCTGATGAAGAAGCTGATACGGTTGGTTGTTGTTCTTTGAGATATGAACATATTACATTATCTCCACCAAATACAGTTGTTTTTGATTTTTTAGGTAAAGATTCTATTAGATTTTATCAAGAAGTTGAAGTTGATACACAAGTTTTTAAAAATCTGAAAATTTTTAAAAGAAAACCAAAACAACCAGGTGATGATTTATTTGATAGATTAGATCCATCGATATTAAACAAACATTTTCAAAAGTATATGCCAGGTTTAACAGCAAAAGTTTTCCGTACTTATAATGCATCGAAAACCATGCAAGACCAATTAGATTTAATTGAAAATGTTGGTACAGCAGCTGAAAAAGTTGTTAAATTTAATGCTGCAAATAGAACTGTTGCTATTTTATGTAACCATCAAAGAACCGTTGGTAAAGGCCATGAAGCAAGTATTCAAAAAATCCAAGATAAAATTAAAGAAATGATTTGGCAAAGAATTAGATGTAAAAAAATGATGTTACAAATGGATAAAACTTTGAAAAAGAAGAAACCTAAATTTTTTGAAGAATTAGAAGATATTACTAAAGAAGATGAATTAGAAATACATAAAGTGATTTTAGAGAGAGAACGTGAAAAATATATTAAAAAATTCAAAAAAGAAAACGACAAATTATTAGAAAATAAAGAACCTGTATTACCAGAATCAGAATTAAAGGAATGGTTGAAAAAAGTTGATGAAATGGAGAAAGATTTCAAAGAAGAATTTAAATTAGGTAGACCAGTTTTGGCCACTAATACTACAATAGAAAAATTAGAGGCTCAAATTCAAAAGTTGGATGCTAGAATTGCCAATACTACATTACAAATGAAGGATAAAGAAGACAACTCTCAAGTTGCATTGAGCACTTCCAAAATCAACTATATTGACCCTAGATTATCAGTTATGTTCTGCAAGAAATTTGATGTCCCAATTGAGAAGATTTTCACCAAAACTTTGAGAGACAAGTTTAATTGGGCAATTGAGTCTGTTGATGAGAACTGGCGTTTCTAAGATTTCAACTTCTAAGCTTTTTTTTTCAATCTTGTATATATTGAACTGGATAGTAGATACTAGATACCAAACCTTTTATTCAACCAATGTGCAATTATACATAATACGAAACCAACTAGTAAATTACGTAAATGATGTACGCAAATAAACGAATAAACAAACAGAGAACATTTGAATGAGTTACTGCAGCGACTTGTAGCTTATGAGAGTGATAAAATCCCTTCCATGGGTAAAAACTTCTAAATAACTTCTGCAAAATCAAAAGAGACGCGTCGCGCTGCGAGCTCTGGAAATTTTATCGAAAAGTAAACAGAAAATTTTGAAGACAAAACCAATAAATTCTGAAGGTCTGCTCCTTTCTGATGTTGCAAATTGTACTGTGTTACTGATTGATCGTGTTATACAACAACTACTGCTGGTGTGTACTGTTTGATTGCAATAAAGGAAGAAGGTTTTTATAGTTGCAGTCTTTTGATTTATTCGTTATAATTATTATATTCAACTCTTCCTACAAACAATGAGACTGTCCAACTTTGTTCTTCTGGGTCTTTTCAGCGCTGCTATTGCTGACACTACTGCTGAAAATGAGAATGTTCGTACCACCACTTTGGTTGGTACCACTACTGCTAATTCTGATCCTACTACTCATGACACAACCACACATAATCCTACTACTAATAATCCAACTAGTCAGGATCTTACAACCACTCGTGACACTACAACTCAAGAAACTTCAACCCATGATGTTACAACCACAGCTCATGAAGATGATAAAACCAACACAGATACTCATACTTTGAACTTGCCAAAACTATCAGAAATAACAGCAGTCACAGCAACTACAAAGGCTGGGACTATAACGTCTGCTGCTATTTTCACTGGAAACACCACATTCACTGCAAATTCCACATCAAGTTCCACCACCTACAATTTTAAAGTATCAATTCCAACTGGTTTCAATCCTAACATTTATATTCCGACTAAGAGAAATGGTACAGCTTTTATTGCCTTTGGAGCTGTAATGGGATTCTTAATTCTTGGTTTAATAATTGCAAGATTCTTGTCTAAATATTTTGCTAATAGAAGAGCTGCAGAAAATAACAATTTGATGAATAAAGCTAATAATGAATTTAATTACAATCCAACAGTGTTTAGCAGTGAAGGCTGTGGATTAAAACATAAGCAAAGCAAAGGTTCGCTATACACTTTTGGTTCAACCTCAACCTTAAATCTGCTTAATAACGCCTCTAATAACTCAATGGATAATTTGGTGTCACCAGGAGGACGTCAATTAAGAAGTGCGATGACTGCTAATAACAGAAACTCGTTATTTCTCTCGCCTACAGAGATGATTCAACTTAATCATCCACAATATTCTAATTCATATTTGGATTCAAACAATAACTCATTCATTGATTCACCACAGACAGTGTACAGTCCGAATAGCAGTATAGCTGGCAGAAGCGATTCTCCTCCAAGCAGAAACAAAAATCCAAGAACCAGGCCTCCAAGTGTTCACTTGGAACAGCTGTTTAACGATGACACATCCACTACATTTTCATTTGATCCAGATGCAACTGAGAAAGTTTAGATAGTTACGAATACTATAGCAGTTGCATTGGTGCTACATATGATCATTGTATGACAGTATCTTAATTCATGATTCTTAATTAATACTACTTTTTTTATCAATTGTAGCATTCCATACATTTATTAATTATTGGTTGCCACGTTTCGAGCTGGTGAACAGTTGCAGGTAATATCTGTAACCTGTAGCTTATTATATTTCTCTAGAAAGTAATAGAATAAATAATGTGTCATAATCTCTCGCTGGAGAAAATTATTTTTGATTTTCTAGAAAGAGCGCTGCAGAGAGCTCCGCCTGGAGTTAGTGGTGCCCACCTAGGATTTTTGTATGTCAGCCCGTTTTCCGGTTTGGCTGTGAGTCCGTGAATCGTGACTGGTGAGAAAAGAGAGAAAAGAAAAAAAGAGATAAAGAGGGTAACACAAAAAGTGTCCGCCTAATCGAAAAGTATAAAAACACCGATTTGCCACCATATAAAAATTCTTTTTTTCATTTGATACACAACTACAGTCTACTAATCGATTGTTCTCTATACAACATGGCTAGATCAAGAGGTTCTGCTCGTCCAACCGTCACTCGTTCCGCCCCAGCGCAATCCAGAAGCGCACACACTGCTGCTGTTCCAGCCCAAGCCCCACAACATCAAGCTGCCCCAGTCCAGCAATCACAAGGTCCAGGTTTATTCGCTAACATGGCCTCCACTGCTGCTGGTGTTGCTGTCGGTTCTGCTGTTGGTCACACCATTGGTGCCGGTATCACTTCTTTGTTCTCAGGCTCTTCTTCTGCTCCAGCTCAACAAGAACAGTTACAAACTGCCCCAGCTCAATATGCCAACCAATCCAATTTAAACCAACAAGGTGCTGCTTGTGACGTTGATGCTAGAAATTTCACCAGATGTTTGTCTGAAAACGATGGGAACATGCAAATCTGTGATTTCTATTTACAACAATTGAAAGCATGTCAAGAAGCTGCTCGTCAATATTAGATTAATTCATTGATTTTATTAATTCTGCTTTTGATTTGTGATATTTATACTACAATTATTTATTAGACTTCATCAGACAACGCATACAACACATGTAAATATATGGCTTCATTGGTGATTTATTTATTATCGTAGTCAATCAAAAAGTTCCACCTAACTAGCTCTGGGAAGAGTTTATGTGTTCTTTACCAAAACGATTGGAAGGAAATGTCATATTCTTGAATAACTTTGAGTTTTAGTGATAAAAATAATCTGTAAATTGGTCTAACAGTATATTAATATATCTGCAACACATCTATATGTTTATTACCAATAAAAATCAGTTAATTTGTTGGTTAATAATGTCAGGACTCACGATTATTTTCAAAATTTCATTTGACACAGAAAATTTTGATCAAAACAAGCATGACAAAAAAAAAAAACACACAACAAAAAAAAAAATAACAAAACAATTTAATTATTTCTGCTCACTTTTTTCAGTCTGCTAATCAAATTCTGGCTGTTTTATTCACATCATCCTATTTTATACAATTTTTGAATTATGCTTAGAACAGTTCGCTCTTTTGGATCTCTTAGAGTACTAACAGATTCGTTCATTTCTAAAGAAGTTGCTTCTGCTCCTAAAAGTTTTTCCACTGCTGCTTTCCAATCAAATACTTCTACTAAATACAATTTAAAAGAATCAAACATTCAGTCAAACCCTATCAATGTTAGATCTGTTCATCAAAGTGCTAAACACAATCAATCAACTTTATTATCTTCCAAAACGAATGAATTCTCTATGATGAGTGTTCAATCTTTGAAAAATGAATGTCGTAAACGTGGTTTAAAAATCTCTGGTAAAAAAAAAGATTTGGTTTCAAGAATTTCTGAATTTGATCATCAAGGTGTTTTAAATAAAGATTCAAATTTAACTTCAAAATTTTCCACTTCAATAACTAAAAAATTCAAGAAAT
Organism: Starmera pachycereana; assembly: GCA_030570535.1. Lineage (NCBI taxonomy): Eukaryota > Fungi > Ascomycota > Saccharomycetes > Phaffomycetales > Phaffomycetaceae > Starmera > Starmera pachycereana. The sequence continues at coordinate 88,267 of JAJLVW010000001.1, forward strand.
CACAAAAAGTTGAAGCAAAAGGTGATAATTCAACAATTGATTTTATTAAGCCTGTTGATAATTTTACTAAAAAATTAGTTGAAGATGATTATATTGTTAAAATTCCATCTTTAACTACAGAAGCTTCCCAAAAGCCAATAACAAAATTAGAAAAACAATTGGCAAATTCAACTCCAATAAATGAATTCAATGAAACTATTGTTTCTCAAGCTGAAGGTTCGGAAGCTAAAGTTTTTTCTCAAACTTTAGTTGATGTTGAAGATACTGATAAATTTGAACCAATCAAAACTAATAAAAATGAAGGACAAGAATCTAAAGAAGAAAATGAAGAAGAAGAATCTTTTTTCAATGATGAACCTTATGTTTTTGAGAAAAGTGATATTCCAAAAAATGATAAATTGTTTTTATATGGATTTGCAGCTACTGTTGGTGCTTGGTTTTTAATGAAACCAAAAGATAAGAAAAATTAAATTTTTTTTATCATTCCTTTATCATCCTTTTCAATAAATATTTATTATGATCTTTGTTATGAATTTATATATCTGTTTTTTCTTTTTTTTTTTTAATATCATTATGAATACTTTCTAATCTTGTTCTGTAATTGAGTCATCCTCTGTAGTGTCATTATTTGTTTTAGTTTGAGTATTATCATCAATTACATCCCCATTTTGATTCCTACCATTCTCCTTACCAACATCCTCCTCCTCATCTTCATCCTCCTCCTCCTCCTCCTCGGCATCGTCCTCGTCATCATCATTAAAATCAAAACTTATCCAACCAGGCCATGCTAATTCATCTCTTAACATCCCTCTAATCATATCAGTTAAAAATTTCTCAACTTTCCCAACATTTCTTAAAATTGAGCCATTGAAATCATTATTATCACCAATCTCATTTTCAATTTTGATTGATCTAATTATATCAATTCTTGTTCTTTGATTTCTAAACATATTTGGACTTTTAATAATATTATCAAATTTTGAATCTTGAACATCACAAAGAAAACTTAAATAAACTATTTGTTTAATATATGCTAAAATTGCTAAAGAATGAATTCCTAAATCAGCTATCCTCAATTTAACTGGTAGTGTAATAAAACCGGGGGATGGATAATTTAATAATAAATCAACAGATAATTCTATAGTTAAATCTCCTTTATATTCAACTTCAACAATAAATTGAATGTCATTTATATCTCTATTTGTCTCTTCTTTATTCGCATTGCTATTCGCATCACTATTGGCATTATTAGTATCATGATCGTCAACATCATTATTAGTATCCTTAACATTCGTGTCCAGACTTGTTTTGGAGTCATCCACTTCATCTGAGTTATTCGCACCTCCACTCATGAAGGTTTCATCACGCCTGAAATTTACTGTGCCATTTCTATCTTGTTGATCAGCATAGAATTCTTGAAATGGATTTCCAATATGTCGTATAGTCAACGCAGGTGGGATTGAGCCTATTTCAAATTTGTTGATCTTGATATTCCGTAGGTAATCTGGTAATGGCAATTGTGTGAATTGATCATCCAGAAACTGACGAAGAGTTTCGTTTAGTTGTGTATCTTGTTGTATTTTTGACCAATTGATATCTATGGACATTTAAGACGAATTTTTTGTGTAATTTTAGTGAAATGGTAATTTACACTAGTTTTCAACACGTACTCAACAGCTAAATAAGTGGCAATGTTTTAACAAACTTTGGTTCAACTTTCAAGTCTGTTGATACATAAATCTACAAACAAATTTGAAAATTATCTAAAAGAAAGAAAAAAAAAATATTGCTAAATTTCGAAATCAAAACAGACGAAGAACTCAATGTTTTGCCCTCGAGTTGTCACTGCTACGCGGTGCTTTCATACTTTCAGCCCTAATATGATTAACTTACTGAAAAATCTCCGTTCAAATCAGCAAGTTTTAGACAATTTACAACAACATGTCGTTACCAGAAGCTTAAAGTGGGTGTTAACTATTGAATATTGGTGAGATTGAGCAATAACTAACTTCACTACAGTCACTCACCAGAATTGTTTTACTCAGTTGTATCAGACGTGGCATCTTATTCTGAGTTTGTGCCATATTGCACCAGATCGTTCATTAACAAAAGAGACCCAGTGAATGGTGAACCTTCAGAAGCAGGACTACGAGTTGGATGGAAACAATTTGACGAGGAGTTTGTGTGTGAACTGGAATGCTCACCAGCAGACCAGATCATCATTGCACAGTCATTGACACACTCGTTGTTCGAAAAATTGTACACGAAATGGCATATCAGTGCCAATGCAAGAACAAATTCCTGTGATGTGCAATTGGTGATGAAGTACAAGTTCAAGAGTGAAATATATAACAGAGTGAGCTCGCTATTTGCTGAGAGTGTGAGCTCGTTGGTGATCCAGGCGTTTGATAAAAGAGCAGCTAGTTTGCGCAGATTGGAGCTAAAAACACACAGAAAAAACACAGAAGCATGAATCATAGACATAGAGTATCAAAATAAAACGATTCTGGTGTTTTTTAGAACGTTTCAAGTGTATGTAAAGATGTAGTTTTGTTACTCAATGTAATTTAATGAAAATCTCTTAAATATTCCGATATTGTACATTATATGTACATGTAAAATAAAACCAATTAAAACAACTGCAAAATTACAAGAACAAAAACGACATTACCATTTAGACGAACAATTTTAAAACAGTTTTGAAACAGAGCACTACAATGAGTGAGATTTTTGGTGCTGCAAATGGCCATGAAGACGATCCTTGGAGTCTACCCACCCCGAAACTTGACTGGATTGATAACAATGAAGCTGGTGATTCCGGCGTGGCTGCTGTATCTGCTGCTCTCTCAGCTTCTGTCATCGACCCAGCTGTATCTAGATCAGCCAGTCCAGTAACTGGCTCTGGAGAGAACTCTTTGGCTAAAAGTATATGGGATGAAGAGCCATTATCAACAATCTCAAATCCGATAACTACAACTCCTGCTGATGTCATTGTCTCCGGAACGGACCATATACCACAAGGAGCTAGTATTGCTCAAGATTTAAATGGACACCACGATCCAGCAGAGTTTTTAAACTGGTCAAATAGTTTGAGGAAACAGTTTAATCCAATATCAAAAGATATAATCACAATTGAAGAAATTCCTGAAAAAGAAGGACTTTTATTCAAACATACAAATTACCTTGTCACTCATCTGATTCCATTACCAGCAACAGATGCAAATAATGACAGAAAAGTGGTTAGAAGATACTCGGATTTCGTATGGTTATTTGAAATTTTACTGAAAAAATATTCATTTAGATTAATACCAGAATTACCACCAAAAAAATTAAATTATACACCAAATGATTCTTTATTTTTAGAGAAACGTAAAAATGGATTGAGAAGATTTTTGAATCAAATCATGAGACATCCAGTATTATCAAAAGAATCATTAGTTTTGATGTTTTTAACAGTTCCAACTGATTTATCAGGATGGAGAAAACAAGCGAATTATGATACAACAGAAGAATTTAATGATAAAAAAGTTTCTAAGGAATTTTTATCAATTTGGGATTCTCATTTATATGAGTTACTTGAGAATTCCGAAACTTTCATTAAATCATGTTTTGAAAAATGGTCAAAATTAACTATATTAATTGAAAGATTTGAGAAAAGATCATTGTTATTAGCTCAAGATCAATTGAAATTTCAAAGTATTTTAAATGATTTCAGTAAATCAACTGTGGAAATCTATTCTTTAGAAAATTCAAATATTTCTGAAATTAATCAAGGAATGAATGAAGTTTCTAAACATCTAATTAATTCAGTTAATTTAGTAAATAATGAATCTAAAATGATTGAAGAAGGGATTTTAGAAGATTTTAAAAATTATCAAGATTATTTAAATTCCTTTAAAGCTCTTTTTGATAGATTTCATTTAAAAGGTGGTAATCAAATTAATCATCTTGAGAAAAGAGTTCAACAGAATCAATCAAGATTGAATGAATTAAACGGGAAACCTGATGCAAGAGGGGTTGAAGTTGATAGATTAACAGAAATAATTAGAAAAGATAGATTAGAAATTGAATTTCAAATGAATAGAGATTGGTTAATCAAACAAACTATGATAACTGAATTTATATTATTTCAAGAAACTCAATATCAAATCACTAAGATTTTCCAAGATTGGGTCAGTGATAAATTAAAATATTCAGAATTATATTCAAATAATTGGAGTAAGTTATTAGATATTTTACAAGATGTTCCAGTTGCAAGAAATGATAATTAGTTTGGTTTAAACAATTTTTTTATTAGTGTTTGTGAATCCAACACCTTTGATAGTCATGATTAGATCACCAGAATCATCATCATCAACAGGTTTCAAGTAAACTTCAGAGCCAAAGATTTCCTTAACGTCTCTTAATATATATATAAATTTTTCATCAATTTGATCTTTTGTTATTCTTAATCTTCCAATATCTTCTTTACCAATAGTCATATAAATTAAGCTTAAAGGTAATTGAACTCTACCAACAACACTGGATTTAGAAACTTCTTCTAATAACTCATAAGCAACTTTTTCACCTAAATCTTCTGGAGTTTCACCTGCAAGTCCAATATCTTCAGCTAAAAATCTCCAACCTTTTCTTGTTTCTGCAATTAATGTAATACCAAAACCTGGTGATTTCCCTGAATTTTCACCTCTCCAAACATCAGCAGTAATATTAACTTCACAACCAACATTTTTCAAAACAGCTCTTGCTGCATCAATCATTCTATTCACCACTGATGGCGAGACTCTTGTACAATAAGAAACACCTCTAATTGACGAGATTTTTGGTGGATCAATTGCATGCATAGTTAATGGAGTGGTGATTAAAGAATCAACTAATAAATGCACTTCACCTCCTCCTAATGGTGGTGAACCTCTTTTTAAAGTATGTAACGAGGCTTCTCTAACACCAAATTTTTCCATCACTGGTAATAATCCCCATCTAATTGCTTCTAAACCAGCATCATTTTTAGAAGCCGTTATACCTTTGAAAACTATACTAAATTTTTTCTTGGAAAATGGAGCTAAATAAAGCATCGGTTCAATAAAATAACCAACTGGCTTGGAGTCTGGACATTGATGAGTATATGAACCACCAGTGATTAAACCTGGGAAATAAATCACTGTGGTACCAGTATATGAGATTTCAATTTTACAACCGTTCGTGATGTTCTCTAGTAATCTTAAGAAAGACACTTCATAATCTTGTAAACCTGGGTTGACATCATCTGAACGAATTTTTTCGATCTTTATTGGTTTACCTGATAATGTTGAGATTATAAGTCTAAGTCTAAAATTCCTTGATCCTTGGAAAATGGTAATGGAGGGTTTACCCATTATATGTTGATGTATGTAAAAACTTTGTTTTCTGTGTAGCGAATTTGCTTGAGCTGAAAAGTTCCAGAAAGTTTAAATGGTTCAAATTACAGAGTTCAGTTGTAAAAAATATATATATATATATTTTTTTTTTTTTTTTTTTTTCAAAAAAAAAAATTTTGTTTAAGAAATCAAACTAAAAACTCTTGATCAGATTTTTTTAAAATGTGCAAATTGAGCAAATTTATTGAAAAAAGGTGGAGTATTCAAACAGTTTTTGTATTTCGAAGGCTAAAGATATTCTAAAAGTAAAAACTTGAGTGTTAGTTAAAAAAACTCGGGTTTTGATAGCGGCATTATTGATAAAACTGAGATTTTTTTTTTGACACATTTTGTAGAGTTTGAACGTTATGGTTCATTCACAAGATTTTATGTACTGAAAACAACCAGCACAAAGACATGCTATCTAAATTTTTCTTATTTTGTTGAGCGTTGTTAACAGTACTTCAAGACTTTATTATTCAGTAAATTCTTCACAACTTTTTCTAGATGAATTAGTGAAAAAGCAGATTTATTAATTATTCAGTATCAATTAACAGCTGGTTAATCCGAATAAATTAGTACCACTGTCAGCACCCCTGTTACTCTCTTAGCGTTATATTTAAATCTCTTTTAATCGTATAAAATCCAAATATCACCCGGCTGATATTTGTTCTTCAAATTTGGTTTCTTACACTGAGAAAAACATCCCAAAATTTTAAAATAATATTAATATTAAATATCAACAAACGACTCTTTGAATTTGCTCTTTGTGTTGCTTTACAAACCGGTTTGTTGCAGGAAAGTGATTGAATTGTTGTTAACAACCACAGCGGGCTTTCAAACATATCAATTACTGAAAAACTCATATTATTTGGTTGCATTCCTCAAGAGTGAATAATATAGTTTATAAACGCAAGATGTCTGATAATAAATCTTCTGCTTCCCCTTTGAAAAGAGAATATGATAGTCCAATAGGAGGAACCCCAGTGAAAAAAGCCAGATCTAATAGCGGTAGTGCTAGTCAGGCTTTTGATGATGGTCAAGATAGAAAATCTGGCAGTAATAATGATTTAGCAGAAACAAGTTCAGGCAATAACAATGGATCAAGCACAGTTAAACCAATTGATCCCGACAAATTATCAGATACTTTGATATCTGCTGGAGTTGATTTAAAAGCAGAAGAAGCTTTGTTGAAGCAAACAATGAATGATCCACTTAATACTCCAAATGTTATACCTGGGTCTCAACAAATTAATAAACCACAAGTGATAGCTACACCTTTTCTAGATCCAAGACAACTAGCTTCTTTCATGAATAAAGTTGTGAGCTTGAATGGTATAAGGCAAAATTTTGAAAATGATGCTCAAATATTGGAACTAATGACAAATGCATGTCAAGAATGGATGACCAATATTGTTACGAATTCAATTATAATATCAAGACATAGAAGAAGAGCCAATTTAAAAGGGAGAGCTTTAGCTCAATCTCGTAAGAAAAGTGCAATTACAAATGCTTTAAGAGAAATTGCCATCGAAGAGAAAAAATTAGAAGATAAAAGAATACAAAAAAGAAAAATATTGGGGATTGAGAGTGATGATACTGATAAACAAGGGTCTGATGAAACGTTACATAAAGCTACTAATGCCACTGTTGCTATGATGACTGGGGGTAATAAATCTAAGAAATATAGTTGGATGACTGGAGGTTCTGGAGCTGGAGGAATTGCAGGAGGTTCTTCTTCTAAACTGAGCAAGATGGGCAATGTTGAAGGAGGAATAAGATTTAGAGAAGCTAGAGAAGAACCAGGTATTGCAGTAAGAGATTTATTAACTTCATTAGAAAATAAAAGAATGGGCGTGGAAAAAGTTATTACAAAAGGGTACGCTAATTTAAAGGATTGATTTGTTCATTTACTAATTAATGAACATGTTGAACATTGCATCAAATAATTGTAGATTTTAAAGTTTTATTAAAAAAAATTTAGATATTAATATGTATTACTTTATAAACTAGCCACGTGATAACTATAATGAATATCACTAATTATGTGTAGAATCAGTTTAAAATTATTTTTATTTTATTTTATTTGGAATCTTTTGAAAGTAAAATTTCTTGTTGAATTCATTGATTGTTTCATACTTTTTTTAAAAACTTTTTCTAACTATTTTTTTTTTTTTGTCATATAACATCTATTAGTTTTAATTCTATTTACTTAACTATTTAATAATTTCCATATTTATTTGTTTAGTATTTGGATTAATTGACTATTTCATTTTTCTATCCTGTTGGATTTAGTTCTTCTTTTCTTGTTTTTTCTTTCCATTTTATTTCCTCTTCACTTGATCTTAATTAAATCTTTTCTTTTTTTCTTTTAATTCACACGAATCGAACCCCGGCTTAATTTTGACAAGTCTACAAAAATATAAAAAAAAAGCAAAGCACTCATGCTGGGGGTCGAACCCAGAATCTTCTGATTAGAAGTCAGACGCGTTGCCATTACGCCACACGAGCTTTGATTCTTCTAAAACTATCTGTTGAACTGATAATATGTGCAGCAGTATTTCTAGTTGAGGAAGAAGTAACCATGGAAACATAAAGATTTTACAATCTGAATCTCAAAAAAAAAGCCTAAATAACAAAAATCTAAATGTTTATTTACAATTAAACAGATCAACATTGGAAACCAAATCGGTCAAAAAACAACACGATTCAGCTGATTTAAGGATGGACTTCAACTTATCAGAACAGCTCACCGTTTTCCAGGCCGCAGATAAAGACGGGTTTGAGTGCATTGACGCTGAGAATTACTTGGATCAAATCACAAATGCTTTGGCTGTTTCTTGTGAATCAATAAATGAAGAATACACTTTTGAAATGCTGTTGGATTTAACTCATGCATTTGCAAAATTGGATTCTAGACAGCAGAAACAAGTGGTGTATCTTGTCTCTTCAAGTATGCAATCTGAAGCTGAGAATTGTAACAGTGTTATTGAATCCGGTGAAACTGATTCTTTTGAATATCATAAAAGTTTATTAGAAAAATACAGTTATTTGATACATGTTCTTCTAATTTTTCTTAGCTTGGAGCATATACCAACTTCAACTTCAAATTCAAAGAAAGTTACATCCCAATCTTTGGAAGTTTTCAAAAACAATTGTAATAATTTAGAGACAATAATGAGCTCAATTGTTTATGTTTTGAAAATACATTTGAACAAGATATTTATAACAACTCCAGATAAAGATCTTTTTATTTCAGCTTTTACGAGACCAATTTATCTACTTATGGAAAATGAACCAAGAATGAAAGTCTTGAATGTTAAAATGTACATGTTTAAAATCATTGCAATGGCTGTTAAATTCCATGGACATGCTTCAGCTGCTGAAAATGCAATCATTCAAAACTTAACTTATTTTGGCCATTTGAATTCAATCATGGCTGAATTGTTACAAATTTTAAATGATCAATATGATTATCCTCAATTAACTGAAGATGTCTTAAAAGACGTTAGTAATAAAGAATTTAACGCAAATGATAACAATGGTCCAAAACAAATCTCGCTGTTCCTTGTTAAGATTTCAGAAGTCTTACCAAGATTATTATTGAAACAAATGACTTTAGTGTCTCAATTATTAAATAATAACAATTATACTTTAAGATGTTCAGTTGTGGAAGCTTGTGGTAATATAATTCTAGAAATTTGTAAAAATGAAGATGAATTAGAACGCTTTAAAAATCAAGTTTCAAATCTATTGGATTTATTAGTTGAAAGATTTTTAGACCAAAATCCTTTTGTTAGAACCAAAGCTATTCAAGCTTTATTGAAACTATGTGAGATTGATGCGAAACTCACAAAACATCGTCAAATTTTTACTGAAATTACAGTCAGATCTTTAGAAGATAAATCTTCTTTAGTTAGAAGAAATGCAGTTAAATTAATGTCAAAGTTGGTTTTAACTCATCCATTTGGTGCTTTGCATGGTACACAACTAAATTTGTCTGTTTGGGAAAAAAGATTAAAGGACGCTGAAACGGAATTGGAAAGTTTAGAAGGACCTTCTTTGATTTCGTCCTCTACAAAAAAACAAGAAGAAAACAATGATAATGAAGAAGAAGAAGATAATAATAGTAGTAAAGATTTTGACGATAACGATGATGATGAACATGATCAACTGCCCTCAAGAATTGAAAAACAAAGTGATAGTAATGCAATGTTTAAGATTAAGTTAACAATTGAATATTATAAAGATGCAATCAAGTTTATGAAATCTATTTATAAAGGTGTTACTATTATATCTCAATTATTATTTTCTAAAAATAAAAATGAAGTTATTGAAACAATGGATTTTTTTGTCTTAGCAGATGCCTATAATATTGAAAATATTCATCAAGGTATTCGTCGTATGCTTTATCTAGTTTGGATGAAAAATAATAACGAAGAAGGTCAAAGTATTGCGAATCATTTGGTTGAATGTTACAAAAATTTATTTTTATTAACTCCAGATGATGCAACTGAATTAGAAAGTTCAGCGTTAATTGCTAAAAATTTAATTTCACTAACTTATGGTGCAACTGTTCCGGAATTAGCCTCTTTAGAAAGATTGTTATGTTTGATGTATGAATCTTCAATGATTAATGAATCAGTTATTAAAGTTTTATGGCAAGTTTATAGTTTCCAAAATGATAAATTTAGTTCTAAACAATGTCGTGGTGCAATTATTGTTTTAGGAATGTTGGCAATTTCTGATTATGAAATTGCATTGAAAGGTTTAGATTCTTTACTAAATATTGGATTAAGTGATAAAGGAAGAGAAGATTTTGTCTTAGCTAAATATTCTTGTATTTGTTTGAACAGAGTTATACCTCAAGATAAAAAAATTAAAATCAAAATTCCAAGAGAAGAAGATGCTATTAGGAAATTAACCACTTTATTAATAGAATACAACAGTAATAGTGAATATTATAGTGTTGCAGAACAAGCTATAAATACAATCTTCAATATTGCAAGCAATCCAGAACAAGTTGCCACTCATATAATTAAACTGAAGACAAGGTTAACATTCAATCCAAATAAAACTGAAGGTCAATCACAAGCTGTATCTTTATCTCAATTATTATTTATAGTCGGACATATTGCTATTAAAATCATTGTTTATTTAGAATCTTTAGAAGCTGAATTTAAAAAGAAGAAAATCGAAGAAGAAATGAATAAAATCAAAGAAAAAAAGAAAAAGAATGAAAATAATGAAGATAATGAATTGGAAATGATTGGTGGTACATCAGAAGATGATTTTGCAGATGCAGTCTCTTTCATTAAAGAGAAAGAATTATTGTTTGGAGAACATTCATTGTTATCAAGATTTGGTCCTGTTGTTAAAGAAATTTGTTCAAATAATATTAAATTTGATAACAAAATACTACAAAGGTCGGCCGTTTTATGCCTTGAAAAATTTATGTGTGTTTCTTCTAAATATTGCGAAGAAAATTTAGCTCTATTAATCACTATAATGGAAAAATCTGAAGATCCAATAATCAGATCCAATGCAGTTTTAGGATTAGGAGATATGGCTGTTTGTTTCAACAACTTGGTTGATGAAAACACAGATTTCTTATACAGACGTTTACATGATGAAGATCTGATGGTTAAAAGAACATGTTTAATGACAATTACTTTCTTAATTTTAGCAGGTCAAGTTAAAGTTAAAGGTCAATTATCACAAATGGCTAAATGTCTTGAAGATCCTGATCAAAGTATAAGTGATATGTGTAAATTATTTTTCACTGAATTAGCAACCAAGGATAATGCAATTTATAATGGATTTATTGATATTTTCAGTGGGTTATCAAATGATGAAACTTTAGATAAAGATGCATTTAAACGTATTATCAAGTTCTTATTATCATTTGTTGAAAAAGAAAGACATCAAAAACAACTAAGTGATAAATTAGTTTCAAGATTATCAAAAGCAGAGAATGAAAAACAATGGAATGATGTTGCATTTATTTTAAGTACTTTACAAGTCAAAAATGAAGATGTTACTCAGTTATTAGAAGCAGGGTACCAAATGGTTAGTGCGAGAAGCTGAATCATTCTACAGTGCTGGAAATGTGTGTATGTACAAGTAATATATTATTAGTTATCAACTATAATTTGAGGATTCTTTATTGAGTAAAAACAAGATGTATGGTTAATAAAAGAGGATTATAAATAAGTAAAGAAGATCTATGCGGGAAATACTTGAATTAAGATATTGTAACTATTCTGATGATTTTGAATTGTAGTGGTCACCAAACATTTCCGAAGGATGCTTGAAGATGTTGGATGAAGTACCAAGTTCATAATCAAATGGTAATTGTTTTGAAAACAATTGACCTGATTTCAAATGATCACTAACGACATCAGCTAAACCTTCAATAAATAATGGATCACCGTTCAAAGATTCAGCTCTTTTAATTTTATGTTTATATTCAGATTCAGCAATCATTTCTAAATCTAGTTCATGTAAAGTTTCAATATGATCAGAAGTAAAAGCGATTGGAACTAAAACAATACCTTCAGAATCTTTAGCAATTTTGTCAACAATTTTGGCAGTTTGAGCACCTAACCATGGCTTTGGACCAACTTGTGATTGCCAAACAACTCTATATTGATATTTAAAATTCAAATGCTTCATAACAGCGTAAGCAGTGGCTGAAACTTCAGCTGGATAAGCATCACCAGTGTTAATAACATCCATTGGTAGAGAATGTGCAGAAAATAAGATTTTAACGTTTGATCTTGATTCTTCAGGGAATTCTGAGATTTTATCTTCGATATGTTTAGCAAAAGTTTCCACTAATTTTGGGTTAGTTGGCCAACGATCAATGGCAGACCATTCAATTGTTCTTTTTGGATCCAGCTCTTGAGTTTTTCTCCACAATTCATTGATGGAACTACCGGTTGTAGAGTATGAGAATTGAGGGTACTGTGAAAATGCAATGGCTCTAGTAACACCATCATCAAGTAATTTTTGTAAAGTTTCTTCAGTTAACGGACGAGCATAACGGAAAGCAACGTATGGTTTATGAGGAGCAGTTTCAGGATTAGTCTTGTCCAAGATTTTACAAGCTTCTTCAACTTGGTAATTGGACCATTTCAAAATAGGAGAACCACCTCCAATCTCAGCATAATGTTTTTCAATCATTGGAGTTCTTCTTTTGGCAATGAACTTTGCCAAAAACCTTTGGAATGGACCCAAAGGAATTAAATCACGGTCTGCAAACAATCTGTACAAGAAATCGTAAACTTCTGGAACGGTGGAAGGTCCACCCATGTTCATAAAGACCACCGCAGTTCCTTTATGTTCTCTTTTAAAATTAGCAAAAGTAGTGGAAAAGTGTCTAAACATTGGAGTTTGAAAGCCATTTTTGACGTTGTTTCTAAACGAAAGCATCTTCTGTAAATGATTGACTTATTTGCAGTGCTTTCCGAGTCGTTTTGAGAGCTTGAAAACGCGTTGAAAAGTGACAAAAGAAGCTCAAACTGTCAAAATTTACAAGTTTTGTAAATATTTGTCAAAAATTAGACCGGAATTCAAAAAATTATCTAAATTTTGAAAGTCTAGCCAAAATCTTGATTAATTTAATTTTTGGGTGAATTCAAAAAGCGTGTTTTGCAACTTGTTTTCTCGCAGGTTTCGAGTGTGAACTATTGTCAATATACAGCGAAAGTTTGCTGACTGAGTTTGACCGTGGGCTGTGGATACTTCAAAGGAAAAAAAATTTGGGTTTTTAGATTGTTTATGCACAGAAATTTAGCAAGTATCCACAATGAAGAACATCGTTGTTGAGCAGATCGAGAGACTCTCTAGCTCCATTGGAATGGATGTTTCTAGTTTGTCTATGGCCATTTGTCTGTTTGGATCTTTTCCACTGAACGCAATTCTTAAAAGGCTTCCAGACGAAAACATCTTGCTGAAAAATCTATACATTATTTCAATCTCAGCACTTTACATCTTTGGTATTTTAGGTTTGTTTGGAGGCTTTAGAACGTTATTTATCAGTTCGATATTTACCTATTTTATCTCCAAATATGTCAAGGGCAAGAAAATGCCAATCATCAATTTCATTTTTGTGATGGGTCATTTAGCTTCCAACCATATCTACTATCAATTTTTCAATGACTATGATATGGGTAAAGTTGACATTACTGGAGCTCAAATGGTGTTGGTGATGAAATTGACTGGCTTTGCATGGAGTGTTTATGATGGTACATTAGATCCAAAAGAATTGTCCTCCTATCAAAAAGTTAAAGCTATTCGTCAACATCCATCAATTTTGAATTTCTTGAGTTACACTTTCTTCTATCCATCATTATTAACAGGTCCATCTTTTGATTATATTGATTATGAAAATTGGCTGAACTCTAAAATGTTTAGTGATTTACCGGAAAGTAAAAAACCAGGTAAGAATAGAAAGAGAAACATTCCAAAATCAGGAAGAGTTGCTTTTTATAGAGTGTTACAAGCTGTGGGGTGGTTACTTTTATGGCAAAAGGTTGGTGAATTTATTTCAATGGATGATTTGTTTACACCAACTTATAGAAATTATAATTTACTCACCAAATTGTTTCTTCTTTATGTCTTAGGGTTCACATACAGATTGAAATATTACTCAGCTTGGACTTTAAGTGAAGCATCCTGTATCTTAGCAGGCTTGGGTTACAATGGATATGATCAAGAAAACAAAGTTATTTTGTGGAACAGAGTCCAAAACATTGATATCTTTGCCTTGGAAACCTCTCAAAACATCCATGGTGTTTTAGAAGCATGGAATCAAAACACAAATAAATGGTTAAAAAACTATGTTTATTTAAGAGTTGCTAAAAAAGGTAAAAAACCAGGCTTTAAAAGTACCCTTGTTACATTTTTAGTTTCAGCTTTTTGGCATGGAACAAGACCAGGCTACTATTTATCTTTCTTCACAGGTGCATTGATGCAAACCTGTGGTAAATTGTACAGAAGAAATTTAAGACCTATTTTCTTGGAAAAAGATGGTAAAACTGCCAAAGACAGTAAATTCTACTATGATGTTGTCTGTTATGTCATTACACAATTAGCACTTGGATATTTAGTTCAACCATTCATGATATTAGATTTGAATAAATCTTTGGAGGTATGGTCTAGTGTTCATTACATACCTCATATCATCATTTTATTTACATTTCTCTTATTCCAAAGCCCTTTGAAGAAAGTCATTGATCCAGTTTTGAACAATTTTAAAGATCAAATTAAATTCAAGAAAGAAGCCGAACAAATTTCAGCAGTGCCAGATTTTTCAAATACAGGTTTAAAAGATATCAAAGAAGGTATTGAAGAATTCCAAAATGATTTGAAAGAAATGCAAGAAACCCTTGTTCATGATATCACTGAAATACAGAAACAAGATTGAATCATTAAAGTTTCATTTGTATATAACTTCATTGGATTTTTATAAATCTCTATAAATCATCAGGATCAAATAAATCAAGATCCTCAATTACATTCAGATTGTCATCGTTGCTTTCACCTCCGTAAGATCCACCAAAACTGTTTCTTCTTTGTGTTGTTGGGTTTATCACACGATCATTATTATTTTCGTCAATTTTGGAATCTTCTTGTTTCTTTCCCTCAGAATCTACTATCGTATCTTTGTTTGTTATGTTTTTTTCACCAATCAATTCAGCAGCATTGAAATTAGCAATGGCCAACATTCCTCTCCTCAGTGCATTATCTGTCGGCCAAACTCTATCATTTGGATCTTGAATTCCAGAAGGTGCAATTGTAAATTTAGATAATTTCATAGCATAATCCAATAACGTCTTAGAGCTAATTTTGGTCTTATCTAATTTTTGTTCATCCAATCGTGGTAGCTCTTTCAATTTCTTTCTTAATGAATTCAGTGTTTTCAATATTGTTTCAACATTTGAGTTCAACTCCTTGGATTTGTTGGCAATGGATTCAATGGCTTTTTGAGACTCCTGGTGTTCTGCTAGCTGTAGTATAGATTTCAGAATATCTCTATCTATACTGAGCAGCTCTTCAGCAATTGTTTCGTCTGGATTGTATTTCGAGATTGATTTCAATAACTCTGTCAGTTTGACTTCAAATTTGTTTAAATTTGTTGAGAGCGGAAAATCATCGACCTTGGACATTTTTAAATTAATATGATGCAATTTGATGAATGAATAGATAAGTTGAGTTTAGCTGAAGATGCATCGAAATTTTAAATATTTGATAAAAAATCGATAACTATTTTTTTTTTTACTACAAAAATTTATACAAAGTTTGAAGAACATCAAAAGCTGCAATCAACTGGAAATGGCCAGCAAAAGAGCATTGTTAGGATTTGATGAATCTGAAAGTGACAGAGAAGAGAATGTGGAGACTTTGGTGCACAAAAAAAGAATTCAAATACCCAAACTTTCACTAAACGTGAATGTTTCCAATGATAGTGTGAAAGAAGAAGTCAAAAAAGAAGAGTCCAATGATGAGAATGATTACTTGAAAAGCGATAATGATGATGAAAGTAAATATTTTGGAGCGTTACAGCCCGAGAATGAGTATATCAGACAATTAGAGAACATACCCTTAAAAACCAGTGTGAAATCAAAAGGTTTAGCTATTATGGAGAAAATGGGTTTCAAGATTGGTGATACTTTGGGTAAAGATAGCAAGAATTCAAATGCATTGCTAGAGCCAATTCAAGTGGTGCAAAAAAAGGATAAAAGTGGTTTGCAATTAAAGAAAAATGTTTTAAAAAGATCTCGAAGTACTACTACCGATGGTGATGAGAACAGTAATGAAGATGAGGAAAGTTTCAGAAAAAGAATGAACGACAAGAACAGCGACAAATTGAAGCAGCGGTTGGTGTATAAATTGCAGAAATACTGCTTTGAATTCAGTGAGCAAGAACTGGATGTTGATCCTTTAAATGTAAATGTTTTATGGAGGAGTTATGTTATTTATTTAAAAAATCTTTCCAAGCCAAAAGAAGAAACAAAGATAGTAGAAGAAGAAACAAAGGAATCGAGCGAAGACAATGAAGAAGATGAGGAGCTCAATATGTTCAATAAATTGACACTAGATGAAAAAATAATGAAACTTCATTTATTTCTACGATCAGAGTTCAATTATTGTTATTATTGTGGTGTGAAGTATGATGACCAAGATGATATTTTACAAAATTGTCCAGGTATAAGTGAAGAAGAGCACAAGTGAAAGTATACTTGTTTTTCATTGATTGTTAACTTTCCTAATTGTATGAAAAAAAAAAAAAAAATGAAACTAAAAAGCATGGTGTTTTAGTATGTCATAAAGTTTATGATTCTCACCAATGCTGTAAGTCAAGTTTCTTTTAGCGAAACCTTCTGGTCCTAAATATTTCAATTGATCAACAATATCATCTAATAACCAAGCTCTTCCGATGTTAATTCCATCTTTCAAGCCCTGATGTTCCACATTAACAACATGTATATGGAAATGATAGTAAGATGGTTGATAATGTATGAACAATCTCAATTTTTTAGCACTAACACTGAACTTTTTACCTATAATCTCTTTAATTTTGGCACTTAGATTTATTAACCAAGATTCATGTCTAATATTCAAGTCTCTTAATGATCTAATATCTTCCCTGTTAATAATTGCTACACAATAAAGTGATTCTTTATTGATCCCATCCCATTTCATATCGGGTAACAAAACGAACCCTGTAACTGGATCAACATCTTTATAAATAACTTTTTCAGCTTCAGCATTATTAAATAGAATGTTTCTAACCCATTGGATTCTATCACCAATCATTGTTTGAATGAAAGGTTTGACGTAATTGACATACAATTCCGGAGTTTCTGTAATCAAATGGAAATGCTGTTTAGCGTATTTGGCAATATGAGTTTCTGTAGCCGGATAAATTAGATTAATTTTAGCAGCTGGATTTCCATCCAAGTCTTGGTTAAGAGTGGCTAAAGACCATGAGTAGATATCATTTGATTCTATTTGTTTAATATCAGTAATCAATTTATCAATAGCATGAATGGTTTCTAAGTTGAAATTTGATTTCTCTAATGATAACACGGCTTTTTCTCCATCAATAATACCTTCAAGAACAACATGTTTTGATGATGGCTCAGATGCAAGGATTCTGGTGTATTGGAATTTTCTGATGAGTTCTTCCGCCATTCTGAGAAGAGTTGTGGTGCCAATAATTCTAATTTTTTTTTTTGTTTTTTTTGTTTTTGTTTTTTTTTTAAAAATATGTATTATGCATATCTGTAGTACACTGGTAATTGAAGACATATCTAAAAGTTGGTGAGAACTGTCAAGGTTTGCTGGAATTTCTTAGAGATCAATATAGCCAAGTTGATATATGTAATGCAAGGTTTCTGTAATAATTAAAATTAATTTGAAATCTGTTGTTTCTAAAATTGTAGAATTAAAACTAAACAAAATTATAATTATCAATTGTTTCAAATCCAATCGACTATGAACTTTTTAAAGGTCAAAAAACTCAAATCCATCTTCTGATTAACACAAAATACACCAAAAACACAAACAGCAATCCTATAAGCACAATTGGGGCATATTGTTTTATTAGTAGATCAAAATTAATTTTTCTAGCAGCTTTTCTATATTTTTTAGATTCAAATTTGATATTACTAGAAATATCACTCATTTTATCCAAGCTATCTCCTCTATAAAGCAAGTCCTCAATATTCTTATTCAAGACAGCCTTAACATCAGCTAATTCATTAGAAATCACGTCTAAATTAGATTGTGCTCTTTGATCCTGATAAACTTTCTTTGTTTTTTTTAGAAAATTGTCAAATGAAATATATGCATATGGTCTAGTGCTTGAATTGAGGTATTCTCCGCTGTAGTTAACACTAAACTCTTTGGCAATTTCATTCAAATAACTGAAAGCTAGTTTTCTAGGATAACTTTTTTCCACAATAACAACGTAGATGACACTGTTGGTCATGAAGTAGTGAATATAGCAGTTACCGGACTCAATAGACGCACGCTCCTCTGAGCGCGGAGTGATCTTTGCAACAAGGGCCTTAACTGCTTTTTTCTGGTTGATTAAGTTCTGGTCGTTTGAATCGTTGTCGACTGATCCTGAAAGTGGGAGCCCTGAAAATTGTCAGTTTGCTTCATGTGTCATAAAGATAGATGAGAAGCTCACCATCGTCTCTAAAGATAAGAGTAGATTTGATCATTGGTTCCGGTTTTTGGTTCTGATTTGTTACCAAATATTAAAATTTATTGACAAGTTTCCAATTTTTCTTTATTTACATTTTTTCTTCTCTTTATAAATTGCTGAAGTTGTTTGGATCAAAGAATGGGATTTTTGTCGTTTTTCAGTGTTTTGATGGTTTGCTACACAGTGCTAGTGGTGAGATTGTGTTTTGTGCTGCCTTTCTTGAGAAAACAGCATTTCAAGGACGTTTCTACGTTTGCAGACAAGAAAATAATGGTGCTTTTAGGTTCTGGAGGCCACACAGGAGAAATGGTGCGCGTGCTTTCACAGTTGGAAGGTATTGAGCAAACAAAGCAGTTTCAGTGGGTGCTCAGTTCTGGTGATACCACTTCCGTTTCACAATTGGGACATTTTTTAACCAAGATCGGACGCGTTAAGAAAGAAGAATCCAATGACGACAACACCAGCAAAGACGTGTTCTTTACACTCTTTAGAGCACGCAAAGTCGGCGAATCAGTGCTGTCGTCAATACTGTCCACCATAATAAGTTTGGTAGACACAGCTTGGAATTTGATGTTTTTAAAAGACAACCCAGATCTTTTCATCACCAATGGACCAGGAACTTGTGTGCCAATGGTTTACCTGTTTTTTGTTATGCGTGTTTTGGGACTCCATTCTCCTAAGATAATTTACATTGAATCGCTGGCCAGAGTTCACAATCTCAGTCTTAGTGGATACTTCTGCTATTTGTTAGTGGACGTGTTTATTGTACAGTGGAAAAGCTTGAGTGATCGTTACGACCGCTGTGCGTACTATGGGATCCTGGTTTGATCTTTTCATGCTGCTTCACAATGTACAATTGTACAGTGTTCATCTGGTTTCTTATCAGCTGCGATTAAAAGACGTCAACTTTATCTACCGTTGTACCGTTTTCAGATCTTGAAACGTGAGACTGACTATTTGCTTTCCCTTACAAATATCAATTTGCGATCCAAAGACCAACCTACTACTGCTGTGAATCAACTGCTTTTCTGAACTTCAGCTGCTCATTTGACGCCCGCTGTTCCCAAAAGGGTAATTTTCACGGTACCTTTTGATAATCGCTGAAATTATCAATCTTGTTCATTGCAATTTGCAAATAAACGATTTTTTCCCCCTTTGCTGGTTCTTTCCACGACGTGCTTTACAAGTCTATTTATACAGCTGTGTTTTCTACTCTGTGATTTTCCCTGTCTTGACTTGTATCTGCAATTCATTTTCTAGTTTTTTCGCTTTGTGGAGGGAAATTTTAACTCTTATCAGTTTATTTTTTTACAATTGTTAATACTTATATTCATTTGAAAAATGTCAGTTACAGTAACTACACCTGTTCTCACTCTACGTCCCGATACATCAGAATCGAACATGACCAAACCAGTTGTGGAACACGATGGTCCAAAAGATTTGACCGATATTTTAGGTCCTCAAGGTGTTCATAACATCGCTACTGTTGATCAAGGCGTTGAATACGTTCACATCATGCCAAAATTCACAGATAAATATGCTGAGAGAAAATGGATGTTGGAACACTTAGCCGGTGCTTTTAGAGTCTTTGGCAGAAGAGGTTATGGAATTGGTGCTATTGGTCATATTTCATTGAGAGACCCTGTTGATCCTGAAACTTTTTGGATTAATCCATTGGGCAAACATTATTCTTTGATGAAAGTCTCTGATTTAGTTCATGTTGATAAAAATGGGAAAATAATTGGTGGTAATAGAGCGGCCATTAATACCGCTGGTTTTATGATTCATAGTGAAATTCACAAAGCCAGACCTGATGTTAATGCTGCCTGTCATACCCATTCTACTTATGGTAAAGCGTACTCTACTTTTGGTAAACCTTTGGAAATGATTAATCAAGATGTTTGTATGTTCTACAAATCACATGCTGTTTATTCAAGCTTTGGTGGTGTTGCATTAGAAGCTGCTGAAGGTGAAAAAATTGCTGCTGCTTTAGGTAACAAAAAGGCTGTCATTTTACAAAACCATGGATTGTTAACTACTGGTTCCAATGTTGATGAGGCTGCTTTCTTGTTCATTATGATGGAAGAATCTTGTAAAATTCAATTGGCTGTTGATGCTGTTAATTCTAATTTGAGTAAACAAATAGTTGAAGATGAGGAAGCCAACTACACTTATCACATGTCTTCTGATCCAGAGTCTTTATACTCTGACTTCCAAACAGAATACGAATTGGAATTAGAATTGACCAATGGTGCTTTCTTGAAATAATTTTTCACTTGATAGGTTTTGTGTCAATTAGAAATTTCAAAATTTTTTTATTATTTATTATAGCTATTCATCAGTCTTTTAATTATTCTGTTTTATAAAAGCAATATATTGATCTACTTTTCATTTCACTGTACGGTTGTCGTTGTAACACATCATGGTATTGGATGAATCCCCATTTTGTCAATTAATTGATCTACCGACAGAAGTCATTTCAAGAATCATTTATCAGATATTCAAATCAAATGAAGATATAAAACCATTTATTATATCTTGTCAGAAACTCTACAACACTTTCAACCATTTAAATTATCTGATTCAAATACTTGAAGTTAAAGAAATAAATCCAGCAATTCCAAGTCGATTATTGAAAAACTTGATGCAATTTTCATCATTAAGTTTTATAAGTTATTTACAAATTACTTCAATGATTGATATTAAAACTAATAGAAAAAATTTATTTCAATCACAAAGCTTCAGTCAATTGACCAGTTGCTTTTCCAAAATGTTAAATTTAAAGATTTTAATTATTGAATCTAATAACCCTATTTATTTATTTGATGTTTATACAATTTTACCTCCAAATTTGATTTCATTGACTATGTTGATAAATATGACCAAAACTGAGTTGAATAGACTTGCCAAAAACCTGAAAGTTATTGAGAATTTATGGACATTGAACAAAGAGTTTGAGGAGAAACTTCCAGTTTTGAAACATCTTCAGTATTTCAATATCAATTGCTTAGGTTATCAGTTTGTTACCAACTATAATCAATTGTTCCATTACAGATACTCTGGTTTGATTCCTGAAGAAGTTACTTCCGCAATGGCGTATGATTTCAAATTCAATCAATTTCTTGATAAATTTTCTGCTAGAACTCAAACAAAAAAATATCAGTATGAGATTGGTAGGTTTTACTTCAATGTTTTGAACCAGAATAGGTCAAGTATTCTTAAGTTAGCATTTATCAACTATGATTTGAAGTTCATTTTCAATGAGAAATACACTTGTTCCAAATCACTTTATTTCCCACGACTTAGACTTCTTTACTTCAACAACTGTTCCAAAATGAAAATGAACTACTGGCTCAGCTCTTTCCAGCTTCAAAACAGCGTGGCCACTACTTTCGAGAACAAATACCCAACAATGGCCATTTTTGACGAGCTCAGTGACTATTTGTACTACAAAACCACAGACAACAACCGCACCAATCGGGTGTTTGGCGAGTTGAGCAACTGGAACAAATCTGTTGATCCGCAGCTCAAGTTGAAGTTGATCAAATCCGAGTACAAGTTGGAAGACTTATAAATAAATGAATAAACAACTTTCTTCTTCTTCTAATTCTTCTTTTCAAGTATAAAATTATTTAATAGTAGCAACTTGCAACACTCAGGTTCGAACTGGTGGTTTTTAATTTTTTAACTAGAAATCCAAAGAAAAATATCAAAAAACTTCAATATTTGTCTTACTTCTTAGTGTTTGAAATGAGCATTCTAGTTTCGAATCTTCATTTTCTGCTCGTCTCCCAACCCGACACTCTGCTCCAAACAGCTGGTGGACGGTTTTCCTGTGCGTGTGTGTGTGTGTTTTTAGCTTTCCCAGAATCATCACATCCCAAAAATGGCTGAAACTGAAACTGAAACAGTTCTTGCCAATCCAGAACATGATACATCTGAGTTGCTGAGCTCACATGTTTCTTCAAACACAATTGATTTCAAGCCAGCTCTGAAAGCAAGAGTTGGAAGACACAAACAGGTCTATAACAAAGAAACTGGTGCTCGTTTAGTTGCTGGTTGTGTTATTAAAAATGAGCTGGGTCAAATTCTTATGATTCAGTCTTCTAAAAGTCGTAAGCAATGGATCATTCCAAAAGGTGGGATTGAATCTGATGAAAAAGATGACTATAGAAAAGCTGCTGTTAGAGAGACTTGGGAAGAGGCTGGAGTTATTGGTGAAATCACTCGTGATTTGGGTGTAATTCATACAATGAGATCAGAAAAACGTTTATCTGAATTTTATTTCTATGAAATGATTAATGTTAAAGAATTCAAAAGCTATCCGGAACAAAGAAGAAGAAGAAGAATGTGGGTTGATTTGGATCTGTGTTTGAAAGAGCTAGAAGCTAGACCTGAGCTATTGGAAGCTGTGAAAAGATCAGTTTCAATGTCAGAAATAATTCATTGAGATTCATTAAACTGATAAAGAAAAATGATTTCACATCACTATCGCTGACTGTTTGATAAGAATTGTTCATTCTGGATAGTTCATTTTACCAATGAAATCATTTCCATTGTAAATTAACGATTAAAAACTTCTTACGATTTTTTACAATTCCTTTCGAAGTTTTGAAAAAGTATACAAATGTTTATTGTATCAAAATATAACTTATATCATGAATTCTCATCCAGTGGAATATTAATGTTCTAATAATATAATCAAAATTCAAGCTTTCAAGATCTCATCAATGACTTTTGCAGCTTGAACGGTTTTTTCTTCAGTGTAACGTCTTCCAACTAAAGTTAAACCAACTGGCATACCATCTGAATCTTCTGGTGAATAAGAATTATAACACATTTCTTCAATATCATTTCTTGGTTTATAAGTTTCATCTTTCAGATCTTTTGTTTTATCACCAAAAACTCCAGATGGTAAAGTAACACAAGATGAATCTAAGAAATTGTATAAAACTGTATAACCCCAATATTTAGCAGTTGAAGGTTTTGGAGCAGTACCAAAATAAGTTGGTGATAAAAGATAATCAACACCTCTTTCTTTCAATAAATTGAAATACTCAGCACGAATTTCATCTCTTGCAGCTGCATAATATTCAACTTCTAATGAACTAATTGGAGTTGATCCTTTACCAAAACTTAAATAATGTTTTGATAATGGAGCTAAAGGTTCACCGGATTTCTCAAATGTCTTTCTTGGAGCATAACCACCATCAGCTAAAAACCCTTGATAAGCAATTTGAACACATTCATAAACTCTATGGGCATCCCAAACAATAACATTAACACCAGCGGCACGTAATTTAGTTTCTGTTTCTTTTAAAGCTCTAATAACTGGAGGATGAGGTTTGGTAACACCATCATCATAAACAATAGCAACACTCAATTCTTCAGGTTTTGGTTTTGGGACAGATCTCCATGGAATTGGTAAAATTGCTTCATCTTTTGTCCAAGGTTCTGTACTAAAATAAGAATCCATGAAAAATTCTAAATCTTCAACAGAGTTAGCTAATGGACCCAAAACACCAATAATAATCTCATTATTTAATTTAAAATCACTGCCATAAACACCAATTTTAGAGATTCTTTTAGAACTTGGTTTTAAACCATAAATGCCATTGAAAGCAGCTGGACCACGAATAGACCCACCAATATCAGAACCAACACCCCAAGGTGAACCTCTCATACCAATCAAAGCACCTTCACCACTTGAAGAACCACCTGGTGATAAACTAGTTTTATAACAATTTTTAGCTCTTGGTGTGATATTATTTAAAGAATCGAAATGCATCAAACTTTGAGGTTCATTAGTTCTTATATAGAAAACAGCACCTAGTTCAAATAAAATTTGAGTAGTTAGAGCTGATTTTGGTGTGACACGATCTAAAGCACAAACTGAACCAGCATGAGTAACATGACCAGCAAAATCATAATGTTCTTTCAACGACATTGGAACTCCATGGAAGGGACCAATCGTTTTACCATTTTTCTCTAAATATTCATCCAAAAATTTAGCTCTTTCCAAACCTTCATCAAAGAAAATATCCATACCACAATAAGTTAATTGATGAGCAATTGTAGCTCTTTTAATAAAAGCAGTTAAAACTTGAACTGCTGTATATTCCTTAGCAGCAATTTTTTTAGCCAATTCAACAGCTGTTAAACCAGTGATTTTCAAACTTTCAGTATCCAAGACTCTAGCTGGAATTTCTGTGGCATTGAATGGAGTGGTATCCAAGTCAGTTTCTGGTAACAAATTTTTTGGAGCTAAATATTCTTTTGGAATAGCAGCTTCTATTTTATCATTGTAAGCTTTAATTTTTGGAACCCACACTGATTCATACACTTCAGTGTTTGGGTTGTACTCGTAAGGAGCACCAAAAAGAGGTTGTGACTTAAAATCAATTGTGATGTAACTTTCAGACATAATAAATAAAAGTTGATTGAGAAGTTTCAACTTGAAAAAATATCAATGCCGTAAACAGGACTTTTTCTTTGATTTATAGTTTTGCATGTGTGGAGAACCTTATCATCCTGTGGATGTAAAATTGTAGATAGTTGAAACTTATCAGCAGCGTGTTTCTTAAAGAGGAAAAACTAGATTGAAAATTGGAATCTCGATCGCTTAATTAAAAAAATAAAAAAAAATAATAAATAAAAAACATAAAAAAGTTATAGTATTACTGGAATTACTGGAAAATGAAGTTTGAATCGCTTAAAAAATGATACTGCACAATGGATAATAAATATTTGATCTTAGTTTATAAAGCCCAATTGAAAAGAAAAAAAAAATATATATACTTAAATTTCATAATTCTGGGTCAGTTAGCATTTCACTGAAAGATTCAGCTGCACAGATCCCAATTCCCCAAATATCAAAAGAGTGAAGTAGTTTGTAGCACCAATTCTGATAAGATTCCAGGGTTGTATAATCATCACAGTTTTCAATATTACTGAGAATATCACAACTTAATCTTTCCATCAAATATTTTTTCTGTAATTTCTCTCTTTGATCTTTTTCTTTTAAATTTTTAGTTGAATATTCCATTGGATCTAATTTCTCATTGTTATTGATATTAAGACCAACATTCAATATTTGCCATGTGACTAAAGAAGCTTTGAAAAACATAAAAGTTAAAGAAGGATTAGTTTCTTTAAAAGACGTTTGGAAATATTTCAAGAAAAATGGTAAATGATAAGCAACTAGAGCATGAGTTTCATAAGGAATTTCATTGAAATCATTTTTCAGTAAAGCTATTCCCGGAGGTTGTCTCGATAATGGTTGAGCCATTGCTGCTGCTGTGGCCAAACTTGCGTCTAAACTAACTTCAACAATTCCAGAAGTAATAACAGTATCTGGTAAATGTAGATGAATATAAGCTAAATTCCAAGTACATTCAAAAACATCCCACATTGATCTCAATATTTTATTTTGTGATCTTTTAGGAATTATCACTCTTAATCCATTTAAAGCGTTCCCTAATTGAGCTTTTCTTGAGAAAGGATCACTTGCAAAAAATGGATCTGTTTCCAATAATCCAATAAACTGAGTTGTATGTCTAATCATATTATGAATAAAATTTAAAACAATCATTGCACCAAATGATGATAAAGGTAATAAAGGTTTCCCATATAATAAAGTATGTTGTAATTCTTGTAAAAAGTATATCTCTTTATATTGTTCATTTTGTTTGATTCTGGACCATTCTAATTCAGTTTCTGCATTCCATAAATTATCTGAGCAAGGTAAAATGTGTTTAATTTCATAATGGGTAATACTGAAAGGATAGCTTAATAATAAAGAAATTTGTGCATCAATAAAATATAAAGAATAACTCAATCTTCTTCGTACTTCCATAGTGATGAAAATTTTCCATTGATCAACATCATCATGATGTTGATAAAGTCCCGGATCTGTTCTGAATAATCCACATTCTCTTGCTAAATTAAACATTGTAGTTAAATCTAATTTTGAACGTTTTAAGCTTTCAGGTTCACCATCATAAATCCCTGAATAAATTGATAAGATTAAAGCTTGAATGTTTTTGATTTTACAAAGTTGTAGTCTTGATAAATTTTCTAATCGTTTGAGAGTGAAGATGTATAATGGATGTGCTTTTGCTTTTAAAGTTGGTGAATACCGTGCACCAACTGAACACATCATATTAATTAGAGGATCATTGATATAATTTTCATTATTAGCTGGTAATTTGAAAGAGCCTTTATGAACAATTGGTAAACCTGGATGTAAATTTGTCCAATAGTTGTTCAATAAAATATTGACTTGATCTCTTGGAATATCAACCAAGGGAGAAGTGGTTATTGAATTTATCAAATTTTTGTAACTACCATTCCAACGATTAAATTCAAAACTAAAAGAGTTGTTACTTTCCGAATCTCTTATAGATGGTAAATGTTTTCCAGTGGGGTTTTTGGGACTGTTGCTCGTCAATTTATTATTGATAAGTTTGGATTCAGATCGGTCATCAAGGTTTGAATGTTTGTTATTATCATTCATATCATTCGTAACACGCAATTTTGTCAAAGGCTCGCCAGGTTTGTGGAATCTCTGGACATGTACTTTCAGTGAATCTTTTCTGGTGAAGGAGTTACGGCAGATGAAGCATGGGAATTTGACATTTGAGTGCTTTTTCTCATGTCTTTTGAGATTCTCAATTCTGGTGAACTGCGAAGAGCACTGTCTGCACTTGAAATGTTTTCTTGTCTCCATCTACTTCAGCTATTTCATTTGATTTACTCGATTAATACTAAATTTCATTACTTTCATTCTTATCGCGCTAATTTAAATCTCGAATTTTGTTGATAACACATGAAAAAAATAACACATCTCAACACCATTAAACTTAATCAATCGATATTAATGTGCATTGTGAAGCAATAAATTATACTATAAGACAGCTCTATCACCTGTGTGCCACGAGTCATGAATGTTGATGATGGATCATCATGAGAAATATTTAGCATGAAATGATTATAATATTACATATATTAAAAAAAAAAAAAAAAAGAATGTAAAAATTTTGTAATATTTATCATAAATTGGACCATATTTAAGCAGGTCAAGAAAACCGATGATCGCAATCAATTGAGGCCGAGGTGGACAGCTAATTTGCTGTTTCCCAAAAAAAAAACTGCCGGATTCCTTTATATTATTTGAAACTTGGTGAACGTTTCATTTGGTTGAATTAAATTTGAATCTCGATTTGTAAATCTAAGAACTTATTTCCTGTTGGAACATTCAACATAATGAACATCTCTCAAGAACTGGTTTGCAGTTTCAACTAGTACTGATCTTCTTTTTGATGTGTTTTAATTTCCTTTCTTTTTTAGTTGTACATGATGGTTAATATTTATCAAATTTATTAGTAGGCTCAAGTGTTTTGATCATTTGATGGGTTTTGATGGCAATAATATTTGCTTCTCTCAGTTGAGTTAATGCAACTCATTTTTCAGTAGCCACTAGCAAACAATTCTTTGTTGTTAATGTTTGAGATTTGTTGAACTTTGGTTTATCCTTTAATGTGTCAATATCGGGCTGCTAATATATTATTAGGTTTGGGAGAACTTCTACATTGAACACCACCAACTCTTTATAATCCACGTTTATTGAACTAAACTCCTGATCATCCAGACAAAAACCCACTCATCAAATTCTGTAAAAGGTTGACTGGTTTTTCCACTCTAACATCAAAATACACTTCTCCAATATAAGCAACAGCATTCATATAACCAATGGCATTGATGTCAGCAGTATAGTGAGCAATTATTTTCTTGTACAGATCAGTTTCCTTGTATTGAATTAAAAGAACTAATAATTGAAGGAAATTTATGATCTTATTGTCTTTAATAGATACAATTTTGAAATCAGATTCAACAATCTCTTCTGTTTCATAATTTTTCTCGACAATCAACTTCTCAATGAACATCTTCAATGCTTTGGTGGCAAACTGATAATTCTCAATTTGTAAATAGTTAATCACCATTCTGGAAGCAAATATAGATAAATTGGACTCATCTTCACAGAACCATTCCCAAATCAAGTTGAAATACATGTTGAAAGAGTCCAAAGTTCCATTGCTTAACAGCAAGTGGTACTCAGCATCATAAACAGTTTTATGGTTCATTATGAACTTAGATGCCAATCCGAAATGTAGTTCTGGATCTCCAAATTTATTGTCTCCGTTGGCAACAGACCAGCTAATGATCTTTTTGGAAATGTTCTTATTGAAAAGATCTTCTTCTGGATTCAATAATGAAATCAATTTAACAATTCTAAACTTGGAATCACCGCTCACAGGCTCGCCAGCCATATTGTAGACTTCCATTAAGTAATCGAAAAGATCCTGACCCGTGGTCTGCTGGGAAGAAACAAGAAACTTCTTGCTCGCATTGAAGAGCAGCTCGATGGCCTCAGCGTAGTTCTTGCTTCTGACTTTTCTGTTCACCAGACTTCTCAGTGTCTGGTGGGCCTCATAAAGATCTCCTTCTTCGAACTTGTTGTTGAATCTATCGATTGTTTTCTGCAAACTCATCTTTTTTTGTTTCTTGGTCCGTTTTTGTAACTTTCCCGATGATCTTTTAGTTCTGTATTGGAAAAATTTTTATTCAACTCGTCTGTGAACTCTTTGTGAGTGTGAATCGTCGTTTTTAAAGCTCGAAAAAGTTTTCTTTCTCATTGAATTCTTGAATTTTTTGAAAAATCATCAATTTTTTGTTTGTTGATGTAAAACCAAAATTGCTGTTCAATTCTTCAATTTAACTCAATTCAAATCCAGCAATGTCCTTTCAAATTATCGACGAGCAGCAAGATTACCATTCTGTTGGTTCTTATTTATCTCAAGCCCACCAGCTTCAATTGGCCAAAAACTACAAAATTATCTCTGTTTTTGGATCACAATCATCAGGCAAATCCACTCTTCTTAACAACTTATTCGGCACAGACTTCAATGTCATGGACGACTCCAAGAGACAGCAGACCACCAAGGGGATCTGGTTTAGCTATACATCGAAAGTTAATTCTTCAATTGACCACTTGAACAACCATTTATTTATCATGGATGTTGAAGGTTCCGATGGTCGTGAAAGAGGTGAAGACCAAGATTTTGAAAGAAAAGCTGCATTGTTTGCACTTTCAGTTTCTCAGATTTTTATTATCAATATATGGGAACATCAAATTGGTTTATATCAAGGTGCAAATTTGGGATTATTGAAAACCGTGTTTGAAGTTTATCTTTCTTTGTTTAAAAATAAGAAACATAAGGTTTTATTGTTGTTTGTTATCAGAGATTTTGTTGGCTCTACACCCTTGGAAAATTTATCCAATACTTTAACAACTGATATCTTTAGTATTTGGGATAGTTTGAACACAGATTTGAAATTCAATGATTTCTTCAATTTGAAGTTCCAAACAGTTGGCCATAAAATCTTACAACCTGAAAAGTTCCAATCTGATATCAAAAAAATTGGTGATGTTTTCAATGACACAAACGATCAAGAATATCTGTTCAAAGATGAATTCAATTTAGAAAATAATATTCCGATTGATGGTTGGGATTGTTTCGCGCAAAATTGTTGGGATCAAATCAAACAAAATAAAGACTTGGATTTACCTACTCAACAGATCTTGGTTTCAAGATTTAGATGTGATGAAATTTTGAGAAACTCATTGCATGAATTTCAGAATAAATTTAATCAACTTGATATTGAATCTTTTAAAGATAAAAATTTTTTCTCCAAAATTGATGAATTATATAAGGAAACCATTGAAAGTTATGACTCTTTGGCATCTGCATACAATAAATCAGTTTATGAATTGAAAAAGGAAGAATTGATCAAAGAATTGAACTCTAAATTTTTCACCGTGTTTAATGATTATTCCAAATTTTTAATCACTCATAAGTTAAACTCATTTGAAAAAGAATTAAAAGTTCATAGTAAAACTGGTAAATCATTTGATACTGATAATTTATTGAAAGAATTCCAAGATGAATTCATTTTGCAAATCTCCATTTTTGCCAAATTTGATTTCAATTTATCTAAAGTCAGTCAAGAATTTCAATCTCAAATTAATCAATTACTAGTTAAGTTCCATAATGAACAAAATTCTAAAAAAATCAAAGAAATTCTTAACAATGAAATTGATTCTGTTGATGCGATTGATCCATCAACTTTTTGGTCAACTATCTCAGATAAATTAACTAAAGAAATCAAAGATTTAAATAATTCTGAAGAATTAATCAATGAAGGTTTTTTAAATATATTAACTAAAAACAAAGTTTCAGATTTACTATTACAAAACTTCAACTCAAAATTTAATTTTAATGAAAATTTAACTCCAAGAATTTGGAACAATAAAGAAGAAATTGAAAAAATTTATTCAGAATCAATCAATTCAAGTTTGGATTTCTTGAAATTGATTTCTTCAACTGATTTCAAAGGTATCGATAATTTAGATAATTTTACAATTATAACTAAGGAAGAACAAAATTCACTGAAGAAGTCATTATTAAGTGAAGCTGAACTCTCATTCCGTAATGCAAATCAATCGATTGGAGGATCATCCACTAGAATCCCACCATTTATTTATGTTTTATTAATCATTTTAGGTTTCAATGAATTCATGGCTGTTTTGAAAAATCCATTTTTATTAGTTCTTTTAGTTTTAATAATATCAGCTTATTTCATCATCAATTCTTTGAACTTATGGAATCCTTTAGTATTATCAGTTGAATTGGTGGTTAAGCAATTAAAAAAAGATGCAATGACTTTTTTAAATGCTAATATGAACCAACAAATTCCAGTTCCAGTTGCTCCTGTTAACAATAGAAAAGATGAATAAAACTCTGTGGAGTTCTTGTTTTAGTGCTAATATCTTTCTGTTATTTTCTGTATAATATTAATTGATCAACATCAATCTTTGACTTCAATTTTAAGTGTAAACTAGTGCTTGAACTTCGTGATCAAATCCCAATATAATTTAACGTCAATTTTTTTATGAAAATTAGAATTGTAATTATAATTTACATAATTCTTGATTTCAACTATCAAATGTGCAGTGAAGCAGATCAACGAGATATCCAATGGACAAACAATCCTAATGATATTGAATATTTCATTGGATTAGAACAGTTTTCTGATAATGAAGGGCAACTTTACCTGACAAATTTACAACAAATCTACAAATCTGATGTAATTGAATCAAAAAAATATGCAAAGAATTTGAAAGTTTCTCAAGGTATAACACTTGATGGTCCAATCATTGGAATACTTGTGAGGATGTTTAATGATGATTTTAGTACAAGCGTTGTTGAATTTAATGAATCACATTTGATGCTAGTGATAAATACTAGTTTGAAATTTGAAATGAAGCGAGTGTTGGAAGTTCAAGACGTAATAAGAGTGTTTAATGAACTAACTCAAAGTTTGTTGATGATGACTCAAGAGTTAAATTGTGTTAATAAGAGCTATTTGGCTTTATTAGATTTCAATTCCATTAAAGCTGATCATATAGTAAAAAAGCATAAAAATTTGAAAGACTTGAAAGATTTATGGAGGTACACTAGGATCAATAAAAGAAAATCTCAGAAAATAAAAAGTGAGCTTGACACGAATGCCATTAAAGTTGAATCCCCTGATCATAAATATGATTTTGTTAAAAGTAATCATGATGAGGACGATGATTTTGTTAAAGATTATAAAAAGGAAATTGAAAACACTACAAAAGTTCGAAGTTTTGGAAGGAAAAAAAGACGTACTGATGACGTACAATGACTATAATAACTATAATAACAACATCATTATATAATTAATGAATTCCATCTTTTTATAATTTTGTTTAATGCTGCTTTATGTTCCTGGCTTCTATTCTTATAAACAGTTTTCAAAAATTCACTCCATTTATCAACAAATATCACACAATCATTTTTATTAGACGGAGTTTTGTGAGGTAATTCAATCCTTCTTCTAAAATAAGTTGTGAAGACGGATATCCAGAATCTTTTAATTGCTTTCACTGCATCACTTAAATCCAGGATTCTTGATTTTTCATACCCAACTAATTCAATATCATCACCAAACTCTTCATGCATACATGCATCAATTGCCTCTAAGGCTACTAATGTAATCTCTTTAAAAATTGTTTCATATGCTTCTTGTGGGGACATTGAAGCTTCCTCAGTTATCTGAGGCTCTGATATATGATTTGAATTGGTGTTGATATCAATTTCCATTCTATCATGACCTGATCCACTCACTGATGTCAACATTTTTATGATCAATTGCAAAGTCATTCCTTTCCTAAAAGAAATTGTTAAAACTTCATTAACCAATGCTTTCATACACAAGTTTTTATCATTTGATAATAAAACAACTATTGAATTCTCAACTTCTTGTTTAAAATATAAACAACAATCTAAAATTGAATCATCTTTTTCAACGCCTTTTTCAACAAATTCATTGTTTTTTTGTCCTCTAATAATATGGTTAGATTCTGCAAAATTCTTGTAAAGCCAGTCATTTGCCCATCTAGCTAAATATCCAATTGTTTTATTAGAATCATCTGATTTCTTAGTCGAATTTTTCAATCCATCTAATTCTTTGATGACTGTTATCGGTACTATTATCTGGTAGTTGTGGATATTTGGTAAATTAATTAAATCATTAAGGAGCTTCAAATGAATTAAAATGAAGTTGGTATCAATAACTAAAATTATTTTTTTATTAAACTTAACAGATATCAAATTATTCAATTGTTGTAACTCATTATCTTGTGAGTTGAAATTGTAATCCAAATCATTTCTTTTGCTAACGACAAAATCTGTGATGAGTTCCACTTGATCATCATCATCGATATCCATCATTGATACATCTTCATCATCAATCACTTCCTGAATTTGATCATTTAATGTAACGCCTTGGGCATTCCTGCTTGACCCAATTGTGATCGTACGTCTTTGCTCTTCATTACTCAGCCCGCTTTCAGAGTAGATTGACGGAAGTTCCTGCATTTGATCCACTATGAACTTCAAACGATTGATATGATCTATCTATGATCTATCAATTTTGAATAGTGAAATAAGGTTAAATTCATGTTCAATTAATATTTCAAAAGGTCATCAGTTATGTAATTATTTTAAGTTTAATTTTTATATATAGAAACTTCATCATGAAGTTTGAACTATGATAAACTGCTGCGTCGTGCAACTATTTGTTTGATTAAAATGCCTACTACTAGTGCATGTTTTTTAATTGGATGTACTGTGTACGCTTCCTTTTAATTCCAGCTGTTTTCGTCAAACATACTTAATAAAAAAAAAAAAATCTCAAAGTAGTCTCAGATAATTGAAAACCATCAAATTAGGGATTTTTCGACTGTTCCTTTATACGAATATGACCATCATCCTACAATTACAATTAGTATGTCACCAAGATGTCTATCTCATCTTTCAAAATCACCTAAAATCCTGATTCCCTCAATTCACAATTTTGGTGTCAAAATGAATTTAATTTTTATTATTAGGTGTATGGATGTTGCAATTTTGTGACTGCTTTTTCTTGCTTCTTACACTGAGAATTAATGAAACTACTAAATGATCTTGAATCGTTTGCTTAACAGCCTACTTGACTAGCGGGACTGCTCCGAGTGTCCACTACAACACCTCAATTAAATAGACTGTACATTTAATCTGTCTCTTTTTTTTTTTTGTTTTAACTATGCTTCTTGTATTAATTAACTCCCATTATCTTTCCATAACCTTGTCTAAATATCTCTTCAAGGTTAGAGTAAAACCAATGAAAACTAACTTAACGTAAACGTCTAGCTTCACGTTCTGATTCCATTAAGGATAAGATATCGTTTTCTCTGACTGGACCTTTAACGTTTCTAACAATGGTTCTTGATGAATCGTCAATGAATTCAACTCTGACTTGGGTAACACCACCACGGGAACCGGTTCTACCTAAAACTTTCTTAACTCTAGCAAGGGTGACTGGGGTTTTAGTATCCTGTGTACTGTTAGTAATTCATTCAAAATAGAAATGATTCATGAAGTGGTGATGTTTGAAATATTGGATAAATATACAACAATTGGAACTTTCTTTGAATATAGTCACCTTAATAGTTTATCAAATGAGACAAAATAAACATTACATGAAAAATCACTGTGGAATGGCCCATGATGTTGTTTCTTGCCTTCTTAGTTTATAAAATTCTCTATTGCATCTTGCCAAAAAGTGGTTTCTTCCAAAACTCTAGTAAATACATGGTGAAAAAGTCACTAGGTGTCAAACAACTATCATCCATATCGCACACACCACCATATTCTGCATTACTCCATAACAAACTCACCATTTTTTCAATATTTTATTTAATGTTGATGTGTATTAATGAAAAATAAAGAAAAATTGAAATTTGAAAAAAAGTTTGAAAAAGTTTGGAAGATTTACATATGTGGCACCAACCATATTTACATAGTGCGGGTAAATTTATAGTTTTATTGTTTGACCGTCAAAAATTGGCAGAATAATTGAATAACGGTGAGGACATGCGATAAGTGCTCACTACAAATTATATAACTACAGTTTCTAGATTCAGAATCATCAATTTATTAGTGAATTATAGATAGCACTTGAAAACAAAAGCAAACTGGTAAAACACCCCCAAAATCAACATTCAATCGTGACAAATCTCATCTTTCTTC
Source organism: Starmera pachycereana (assembly GCA_030570535.1). Taxonomy (NCBI): domain Eukaryota; kingdom Fungi; phylum Ascomycota; class Saccharomycetes; order Phaffomycetales; family Phaffomycetaceae; genus Starmera; species Starmera pachycereana. The sequence continues at coordinate 123,597 of JAJLVW010000001.1, forward strand.
TTAGACAAGTACTCCAATAATTCAGCTTCTGGAAGATGTAACATTGTTTTAACGTCGTTGATCAAGTAATTAAATTTACCCATATCATTATTGAAACTAGTTTGAAAGTGTTGGAAAAAATCATTATATTTGGTAACCAAATCTCTCAAAATCGTTTCATTTATTTCTTTATTGATTAATTCAACTTTATGGATTAATTGGTTGGAAAATTTATTAATTGAATCAAAAATTTGATTTTGTAAAATATTTGTTAAATTAGCTTCCATCGATGATATTGAATTGGAAATTGTTGGATTACTAGCAGGAAAAGCTGCAGTTGGATTCAGTGTAATAGGTGGTTTAATCGATGGTAACTTCGATTCCGCACTAATGGATTGTGAATCATTCGTCTTAGATGGTGGAACCGCCAAAGATGGAATTTCATTGGTATCATTGATAATATCATCTGTACCTTCAGTCTCATCATCTGAATTTAAGTCTGACTTGACCTTTTCTGTACGTTTGCTTCTTGTTTGTCTTGAAACTTTAATGGTTTTTGATTTGCGTTTACCTGGTTTAGGTCCTCTCTTTTTGCCTACTTTAACCAATCCATTAACAATATTTTTCTTGACTGTTACACTCTTAGTTGTCTGTGAGCTTTCATTATCATCAGATTCTTCAAATATTCTATTCAATGGAACAGAAGCTTTAGTTTTTGAATATTTTTTGGTAACTTTTCCTACGACGACCATATTTTCAATTGCTTCGCTGTCTGGAATTTCTTCAATATTTTCCAGTATCTTACCAGATCTAGTAACTCTTTGAGGCTGTTCGACAGTATTTTTTGGTTTTTTGAAGTTTTTCTTTTTAATGGTGATTGGTGGAGGTGGAGGTAATGGTTGGTTTTTCATTTCTTCTTGTTGTTTTCTTCTAGTTTCCGCTCTTGTTGAAGCCCTTTTCAACGCGACAGCTGCAGGAGATGTCATTATGTCACTGCTTATATCTTGTGATGAATTAACTTCCATTGTTTTATTTTTAATTATTGTGGTATCATTAATATTTTGAAATAACTCCAACATTTTTCTCTTATCTTCTTTTCTTGTATTTACTGATTGATTTGGCTTTGAAATTTTCTTGTCGGACATATGTGCCATGATTTTCATTGTTTTAGAATTTTTGGTAACAGTATCTGCTTCAATCTCTGAATCAAAATCCCAAATATCTTTTATGTTTTCTAAACTCTTTTGAATAACTGGTGTCTTAGATGACAGATTCTTAGATTTTTTCTCGGATTTTTCTGTCAAAGTGGTATTAGGTCTAGCTTGAAAAGATTTAAGTTCTCCAGTTGTATCATAGCTAAGTGGTTGCTCGCTTTTTGGGTTTAATTCAACAATATTATTCTCTTGTGTTTGAGTGAAAATAATCCAATTTTTTGGATCTGGTTGAGATTCATGAACAGTAACATCAATAGAATCAGTTCTTGAGATTTTAGGTTTTAATAAATTTGATTCAGCAATTACCTGAGAGACATTTCGTTTCTTCTGGTTGGAAAAACTTGTATTTTTGGTAGTGTGTGTTGTTGCAGGGGATCCAAAGATATCATCAGTCTCTTCAAACTCAAGATAAGTTTGATTATTCATGTTCTCAGTTTTTTGATGAACAATTGGTATTGATGATTGAATTGCATCTGTTGCTGGAATTATTATTTCATCAGGATTAACATAGCTCGGATATTGCCCTTCAAAGGCTTGCTCTTCAGGGTCTGCATTCTCATCATTGAAACCTGTATCTAAAGAGATGAATGCTTTGACAACACTAACTTTAGAGTGAAAATTTGTTTCTTTATATGTGTTTTTGTTAGTTGGACCAGAGAGTGTTTTAGTGTTTAGTTTCTTCAAAAAAGCTTGAGCTTCCATTTCTGAAATGAACTCAATTGAAACCAAACTTGAATCTTGGAACTTTATATCAATAAAAGCCAGCTTAGATAAATCATGTGCAACGAATTCAATTGATGATTTAACTCTTTTGATATTTGTCAAGTCTTTATAGCTTAATTGAATTGGGGCTGCAAAGTCATTATGATACAATAATAGCATCATATAAGAAGCATTAAATTGACAAAAACTATTATTACCAGATTCAAATTGATCACCAACCTTGAAAGTTTTAAAATTGAACAAACTTTGTGAAGTTAAATATAAGTCCTTCAAAACTGCACGACAATCTTTGTCGTTTGCATAACATTGTTTTGGAATAGCAATACCCAATTCAAAAAATTCGGAAATTAATTTTTGATCATCCAATTGAGAAATGAGCTCTAATAAATAACATGAATTTGTAAAAAACCTATTATCTTGAAACTTCAAAATCAAAAGCTGTAAATGATCTTTCAAAACTGAAATAATTCTTGGTCTCATCTCTTCGTAATCTTGAATAAGAATACAAAGTAAACAGCAAGGCTAGATTTCAAAAAGACAGTGTTAATATCCCATACTTCGAATACTAAGATCAAAAAAAAAAAAAAAAAAAAAAAAAAAAAAAAAAAAAAAAAAAAAAAAAAAAAAAAAAAAAAAAAAAAAAAAAAAAAAAAAAAAAAAAAAAAAAAAAAAAACTTACCTTCCAAGTATCAGTAGATTTATCCAACGCAAGCAAAGTTATAGATTCAATGATTTCTAAATCTTGAATTCTTCCATATTCTAAAATATTCTAGAGCAAAAAAAAAAAATGTCAGTTTTTATCACCACCATGAAAACGTCGAAACCTTGCATATCATACATACCATTATTGAAAACCAAAAAAAATCATCGTCATCGTCGTTAAATTTGATACCAAATTTTAGAACCATTTCAAATAAAAATTCATTGATCTTTGATGGTAAAGCTGAGACAAGTTTATCAAATGTAGATCTGAGCCCATGTGGGATATTGTCAGCATCACAACAATCAATAAATTGAATGAGCGCTTTCACTTGTGAATTGTTCAAGCGATGACTTTCAAAATGAGAATTAGTAACAAATCCTGGATATGTGAAAGAACCAACAACAAAAAGAAACCAGGTATTTCAAGCTACTGTTGGACTGCGCTTTTCTCCTGCTCTGCGGCACACCATTCAGCAATGGCATCCATTACCAAAACAGCTTCGGACGCTTGCATTGTTTGCATTCTGCACTAATTGAACACGCTTTGAACTAGTTGTTATTAAATTCCAAAAGATTTGTTTATGTTGTTTATTTGTTTAATGTACATTCAATTTTTTAAAATCAAAGTGGCAAATATTTTTTGGAGCTCAATTTAAATTTTAATCCAACATCTTCAATTTGGTTCACACAGCATGAATTTTAAATTTTAAATTTTAAATTTTTTGAGGAAATGGGAAAAAAAAATTTGGAAAATTCGACAATTTTTGTTTCTTGAAGAACGTTGCCATTGAAATCAGAGAGCAAAGAAAATGACATCTGTTGAAGAGCTCACTACGTTATTTACTAGTGCTGGTCTAGAAGACCAAAAGATCAAGGAGATTTTGAAGAACAAGAAAGTTTCCACCTCTTTTGAGTCTATTTTAAAGGAAGTTGACTCATCTAAATTCCCATTAGATAAAGCACTTAAATCATTGTTACATCAATTAGCTGTTTTGAGCAAAGGTGAAGATTTTGCAGGACGTGAATTGATTGTTCAAGGTATTTTGAATGGTGATTTGAAAACAGCTTTACAAGTTGATGCTGCATTTAAATATGTTAAAGCAAATGGTGATAAATCCACTGTTGCAGGTTTGAATAAATCATCTGGTGTCGGTATTGATATTACTGAAGATCAAGTCAAATCAGCCATTATGGATTATATTCAAGAAAATAAACTTGAAATTGAATCAAAAAGATATCAAATGATTCCAAAGATTATGGCTGAAGTTAGAACAATTCCAGATTTGAAATGGGCTAACCCAAGTTTATTCAAACCTATTATTGATGGTGAAGTTTTGAAATTACTAGGACCAAAAGATGAACGTGATGTTATTAAAAAGGAGAAAAAATCCAAAAAGGAAACATCAAAGGCACAATCAAATTTGTCCACCCAAGATTCTAATTTGGATAAAACAAGATCAATGTTTACTGAAGGGTTTTTGGGTGATTTACATAAAGTTGGAGAAAATCCACAAGCATTTCCTGAATTAATGGTTGAACATTTAAAGGCAACCAATGGTAAAGTTCATACTAGATTCCCACCTGAACCAAATGGATACTTACATATTGGACATTCAAAAGCTATTTTAGTGAATTTTGGTTTTGCTAAACATTTTGATGGTGTTTGTTACTTAAGATATGATGATACAAACCCAGAAGCTGAAGAAGATGTTTATTTCAAAAGTATTTTGAAAATGGTTAATTGGTTAGGTTTCCAACCATGGAAAATTACTTATTCATCAGATTATTTTGATCAATTATATGAATTAGCTGAAAAGTTGATTAAAGCTGATAAAGCTTATGTTTGTCATGATACAGCAGAGGAAATCAAAAGAAGTAGAGGTATCAAAGAAGATGGTACACCAGGTGGTGAAAGAGTTCCTTCTAAAGACCGTAATAGACCAATTGAAGAAAGTTTACTAGAATTTAGAAAAATGAGAGATGGTTTTTATAAACCAGGTGAAGCAACTTTAAGAATGAAACAGGATTTAAGTTCACCAAATCCACAAATGTGGGATTTGATTGCATATAGAGTTTTGGATGCACCACATCCAAGAACAGGAGATAAATGGAAGATTTATCCAACTTATGATTTCACACACTGTTTGGTTGATTCATTTGAAAATATCACACATTCTTTATGTACTACTGAATTTTATTTATCAAGAGAAAGTTATGAATGGTTATGTGATGCATTACATGTTTATAGGCCAGCACAAAGAGAATATGGAAGATTAAATATCACAGGTACAGTTTTATCCAAGAGAAAGATTGCTAAATTAGTGAATGAGAAATATGTTCGTGGATGGGATGATCCAAGATTATTTACTTTAGAAGCAATTAAACGTCGTGGTGTTCCACCAGGTGCTATTTTACAGTTCATAAACACTTTAGGTGTTACCACTTCAACTACAAACATTCAAGTTGTTAGATTCGAATCAGCAGTTCGTAAATATTTGGAAGATAATGTTCCAAGATTAATGTTAGTTTTAGATCCAATTGAAGTTATTATTGATAATTTAGAAGATTCATATGAAGAAGCTGTTGAAATTCCATATAAACCAGGTAATGATAAATTTGGATCCAGAACCGTTTCATTTGGTAATAAGATTTATATTGATAGAAGTGATTTCTCAGAAGATGGTGATAATAAAGAATTTTTCAGATTGACACCAAATCAACCAGTCGGTTTATTGAGAGTTCCATTTAATATTAGTTTCAAAAGTGTTGAAAAGAACGAAATTGGAGAAATCATTAAAATTCATGTTAATTACGATAAAGACGTTGTTAAGAAACCAAAAACTTTTATTCAATGGGTTCCCGTTAGAAATGCAGTTGCTATCAAAGAAGTGCGTGTTTATAATCAATTATTTAACAGTGAAAACCCATCTAGTCATCCAGATGGATTTTTGAAAGATATTAATGTTGATAGTGAACAAATTTACACAAATGCCGTTGTTGAAGAGAGTTTACATGAAGTTGTCAAGAAATCACCATGGAATGTTCCAACTGAGAAAGAAAGTGAGTTCAACGTTGTGGAAAACAGTGCTACTAGTGGTCCTGAAATTGCTAGATTCCAAGCTCTTAGAGTTGGTTACTTCACTTTGGACAAAGATTCTGCTCCAGACGCGATTGTGTTGAACAGAATTGTCAGTTTAAAAGAGTCTACCAAGTAGTGAATAGTGTATTGAATTATTATATTTAATAGTGACAAATTGTAATTATAGTGTAGCTGCAAGTTGCAACTTAATCAGAAGCAGTGATTCTTCCAGGAAGATCCAGTTTCACCGCTTCTTGCTTCATTCAACTCACACAAGTTATGTGATAAACATGAAGAGACAGAAGTACCGTGGATACTTAAATTATTTATTTATAGCAGTTACAAGTTACAACTTTGAACTAACTACTAGTAAATTGTAATTAGAATTTAGAAGTGAGAAGATAAAGTCATGTGATGAGCTGCAGGTACCGGTGACCAGCTGCAGTAATGCGGAGACAGCAGCTGCCGGCAGCGATTTCGGTCAACTTCTAGGGTGTGTGGCGAGTGTTGTGCAGCAAGGCACGCAGCTGTGATCTAGTGGAGTCTGAAATGAAAAGAAAAAGCAGAAACTTGAAAGCAAAAAAATTGAAAATTGATATAAAACAACTGTGCTGCCACAATATTAATATAGTTGCACTCTTGAAACAGCCTGCTAAGAGTTCTACAACAGCACAATAACACATCTAAGCGGACACTTTTTTTACAGCAACAGCAGCCCTCTGCCACCGATATACTAGTGACACACCACGCAAGTAAATATAGAGGTTCGCAAACAAGATTCAGGCATGGTGAATAATGCTGACACTAATTATACAGCTCCACAAGCGCAGGGAACGAGGGATAACAGCCTGGCGATGAGTTCGGTTTTTTCAGATATCCCAAAAGTGCTGGAACAACCAGTGAAGCAGGAGACGAGCGCGTTCCAGGAGGATAATAGCTCGAATTGCACACCCCTGATGTCTTCCTCTACGTCTTCATCCGCTTCTTCTATCATATCATCCATCGACTCTGAAGACTATTCTAGCAATGGATCAAAGAACAATATGGACCATAAAAACATCTACAAATCTGGCAGTTTCAATGGCTCAAGCTCTTCCATGGCTACAATCATCCAAAAACTTACCGATTCAACCACAACTTTAAATTTACATAATGAACAACAAGCACAGAAAAACCAAAACGAGACTGATAACGAAGAAGAGGAAGCTGATATTGAAGATGAAGATATAAACGTCACTCTTACCCTAAATAACAACACTTTGAATAAATCATCAAGTTGCATAGATTTATCAGTGCCTAATGAACCATTACAACCAACTACCCCAAAAATGGCTAAAAAGAAATCATCTCTCAAATTACCATCATTAATGAGATCAAAATCATTACCATCACCTTCCAAAACAGTTAGATTTTCAACAGATTTAACTAAAATTAAAACTTTCAATGAATCAGAAAAACCATCATCAATTTCTATTGAAAATTCACCAGATTGTTCACCACCAAATTCTCCAAATTCAAAACCTAAAAGAGCATTTTTTGATTTAAAAGGATATAATTTTGATACATCTAATTCATGGTTTAATAATAAAAATAATAGATTTAGTTTACAGAATGATCTTTCATCATCTGATGAGGAAGAAAATGATTATAATTATGATAAGAAAAAATGGGTTTTAAGATGTCTGAATTTTAATTCATATAGAGCCAAATATTCAATAGCTCCAGTGAAACTAACTTCAATAACTATTGAAAATGATTCATTAATGGGATTAATTCAAGTTGATAATTTAGCTTTTGAAAAATATGTTGAAGTTAAATTTACTGTTGATAATTGGAAAACAATTTTTTTGACAAATTGTTCATATGATAAATCAATAACAACAAAAAGAGATCAATTTAAATTTGATATGAATTTGAAAAATGCCTTTATTATTGATTCGAATAATAATCCAATTAGTTGTGTTGAATTATGTGTCAAATATATTGCAGGAAATAATGGACAAATTTTTTATGATAATAACAATAATCAAAATTATAAATTTCAAATTATTCAATCAAAACAAACTGCGCATAAAGAACAGTTGAAAAGATCTAACAGTTATTTGAAAAAATATAAATATCCAATATTATCAAATTCATCATCAAGTAATTTATCAACTTCAACATCAATTACGCCACCATCTTATTCATCATCTTCTTCATCTGCTGGATCTTCAGAAGCAGAATTTTTATCTACATCATCTTCTTCATCTTCAGAATCCGAACTCACATCTCCTCCACCACAACTGCAACAGTTACCTTTAAATACAATTTCAAATAATTATACAACTTCAAGATATTTTTCTGATGATACTGATTATTTTAATAACAATTATTCCAGTGCATTAAAATATTTAAACACATCAAATTATGAAATGTTAAGACCAAAATTACAACAAGCATTATCATCATCATCTGCATCTTCAACAGAAACAATAACACCTGAATCAAAAACTAGTAATGAAATCACAGCAACTCCTCAAAATATCATCAAAAATAATGAGAATGTAAATGAAATTAAAAATTCTTTGGATATTTTATCAAGTAGTGAAGAATTAAGTGATGATGATTCAGATAATAAAATTAATACAAAATTAAACTATAATGAATTTTTGAAAAAATATTGTTTTTTTAAGTCAGAAGATAATACAAATGGTAATGAAACGGTTTTTATTAGTTAACTGGTTTTCCAAATCATACAAATTACATCAAATAAGTTAATGACAACAACAACAACAACAACAAGGGATCAAATGATCATTATAATATACTATAATATTACTATATAACAACTTCAGTTCTAACTTTTTAACATGCTATAAAACCAACTCCATCAATGTCCGTTTATTAATGGGAGATAGTTTTGCTATTAATTATGTTTTTTTTTTTAATACTATTTTTTTAATTCATCTATACAAGGAGGGAAATTTTACAAACTTTATACATTCGCTAGATATTATATAAATTAAATACAATATTTTAATTCACAATTTACAAACATATAAGAAAACAAACAAAAACATGCGTAAAAAAAAAAAAAAAAAATAACTATATATAACAATTTAACAGATGCTTTTGTGACAATCACTAATTATATTCAATTTAGCTTTGATTAATTCATGATTGATCTATAAGATAATAAATGATAGAATCAATTATATTGAATTGCAAAAAGCTAAGAGATTGAAATCCGTAGTCAATGGTCATCTTAATTGATATGTTTTTTTGATCATAATGAACTGGGGTAAACTGGGGGAGTAGTATGATTCAAGACTTCTACATTTGGTTGTCAAGTTGTCAATGCTTGTTCGTGATAAAAGTCAACAGATGTTAATGATCTTGATAAAAAAAAACAATTGTCACAAAATAAGTTTCTAATGACGTTAAGGAGTAGTTTGTCTACGTGTTGGGGATTCGAGAATCACTTAAAACAAAAATTGAGGAGTGCACTGTGCGACTAGAACAGGTCTAGATTTCTAGAAGGATGTTTTTTTTCATTTTATTTTGCAAGTGAATTCTGCCTATTTAGGAAAGGATCTGGATCGTAAACTGTAGAGACATCTCATGTCGTATTAACTATAATATTGAATGCCATTTGGTGGTGTCCCCAACTATATTAAATATATTAAATATATTACATTAATTAGACGTCGAAAACCACACCATTAGCTATCATATTGAGCGACGTACCGTAGTGCCTAGTACCTACTGTCTATAGTGTCATTATCCATATAAATTCAATCAAACTTTTAATTAATTAGGCTTGCAAATTTAAGAATTACGGGCACCTCACTCGCCACATCTGCAAATAATTTCAATTTTCAATTAATGTGAGAAATCGAATCGAAGACAATGAAAGCAGAAAAACGAAGTGCTGTGAGCTACAGAACTAAACAGCAGAAGCGCTCACAAATGGGCCCAGCTGCACAAGTCTGGAGGAAACACTATCTTTTCCAATAATTAAGCTTTGATCACTGTGGCTACTGGGCTCTAAGTCTATAAATATATTTTTAAATAAGTTTTATCATTTATATTGTAGATACTGTACTTATTTTCATCTGAAATATTATATTAAACTTACTATATGATTCAATTCTAACCAGTTACAATTCAAAACTCAGTTAATTAGAAAACATTATTATAAATCTAGTATTCATTATATAGGACTTTTTGCAGTTTTCCAATCTTAGTATTTGGAAGAAAATACATACGATATTACGATAATATGTTATCAAATTTCAAACTTCAAAGGTACATTCTACATACTACATATTATCTAATCAAAAAGTACACTGGTGAATGGTTACTTGTACAACGGACTCGGTAGTCGGTACAAAATTCAAATGAACCTAACAGAAGCAGCCGTTCTGAAAACACCCTTTCAGTAGTTTTGTAATAATTGTACAATGTATATTAAATAATAATTTGTAAATTGTAAGTTGTAACTCTAGACCCTAGCTTTTTTTAAATATAATCGTATCATTGTTAAGATATAATTAGTTGGTAAATGGCTACATAGTACATTTATATAATTCAAATTTTAGCTACATATAATAGCTTTAAACCAGCTATGAGTTCTCTTCAATATCATTACGTCCGTCCTACATGCGAGTACTAGAGATGCCGTTCTCTTTCCATTTTCTAAGTGACTGAAAAATCAAGATTCAGAACTCAATTTTTATCACACCTGTTTTTATATGTAGTTGGAAATTAATGGAAATTGGAATATGTTATAAAGCTTTATTACTTCAGACAGATGAAATCTTACAAGGGCTACACTAGAACTGGTCAACTTTCATGCAAATGTAATCGGGGATAGTTCAACGGCAGTTGTCAATCAATTCTCCATATCTATTTTCTTTGATCTATCAAAGTTGACGTACCGTTTTATCCTACAATTTCTATATCCTAACTCTCTATAATTTAATACGTTTTAATCATTTCTTAATTAAACTTTAGAAATTAGAAACTAAAAGCTGTGCATATTGTAGTTGACGCGTTTGATTATTTATACACTGAAACTTGAAACGTTAATTCAGTCAAGACTCAAGCTGCATTTTGAATCTCTTTCAAAGTTAATATTTATATCAATTTTTTACATGTTGAACAACTAGTTTTCATATTAATTATACCAGGGGAAAAAAAATATAAATCCTAAGTAAATTATGCCAACTTACTTCAGGACAAATGGCCATTATAATTAGCTTCATCATAATCAATATGAACAAATGCTCTTTCAATATTGATTATTGGTAGTGCTTCTAATGTATATTGCAACGCCTCTGCAATATCATGAGCATCTCTCAAACTTAAATCATTATCTAAAATCAAGTCAACTTCAACATTAATTGAATCTCCTGCATGATAACAATTAATTTGTTTGATTTTTTTAATACTTTCTGCAAATCTAGTACAAAGATATAAAATAACTTGTTCGTCTTCTTTGTCTGCACTTCTACCTGTTAAATGTAAAATATGCTCAATTGAAGTTTCTAACCATTCCTTAATGATATAAATTGATAATAATAATGCACCTAATGGATCAAACCAATATATCTGCAAATAATATCCTAAAACTGGCATCAATATGGAAAATGTATTGAAAACAACATCAACTAGTGCATCTTGGGTTAGTGCATTCACAGAAGATGATTTAATGGTTTTACACCAAAAATAACAAACAAGTTTGGTTAAAATAGTAATAACCATAATTATTGTGGAATTAAACCCTATTTCAACAATTTCTTTATCTGAATCATGAATTAATCTTTGAAAAGATTCAATTCCAACTTGAATAAAAGACATTATTATAATAATTGAAAAAATTAAAACACCAATCGGTTCTAATCTTGTTCTACCAACTGGATATTTACTTGGATTTTTCTTTTGTGATAATTGATTTGATACCCAAATGATAACAGTGGATAAAAAGTCTAACATGGAATCAATTAAACTGGCAACAATTGAAATTGATGATGTTAAAATTGCCACAATTGTTTTACCAAATAATAAAACTATATTTAAAAAAAAATTAATATAAATTGCCCTTTGAATTATTTTCAATTCTGCTTGTCTATTATAACCTAATACATTACCAGTCTCTAAATCAACATTGGCAGGTACAATACTATCAACGCGACTTAGTGATCCATAATTATGAGCTGATGTGGATGGTTTCGTACGATCACTTGAAGTAGTAGTAGTAGTAGTAGTAGTAGCAGCAGTATGAGTATGATTATTTTCAATGAAATTGATTTCTGATGATAAATGTCTATCATGTCTTTCTGTATAGTTTCTAATCATATTTACAGGAATACCACTGTTCAATAGCTTATCAACCTCTTCAAATTTATCAATTAGTTCATTTTGTTTATTATAATAATCAATTAAACCTCCATTTTTCAGAGTTTTCAGGTATTCATCATGTTTATATGATTTACACCAATCAAACAAAGGCCCAACTTTACCAATAAGTTTCACTGGTCTTAATTCTAAAATCTCATTAATTCTTGAGCTTTTTTCAACAAAATTAATTAATTTGTCATTTTCAATAGATTGTTTCAATCCCGATCCAGATACACCAAACCCTAAAAAACTAGGTCTTCTATCCCATCCTTTTGTTTGCCTGGCAATCCCTCTCAAATATGGGTTTTTAATCAAATAATTTGTTTCATTATCTTCTAATTCATCTGCATCAATATAAGTATTTTGGGTGTTGTTTGGAATATTAGTAGTATTGCTGTTTTCTCCATCTGAAATTGACTCCTCGTTTATAGGAACTGGTGGGACAGGTTTCAAGCCAGCAGTGTTGCTGTACATCTTCTAGCTAGCAACTGGTGTCTTCTTCAAACGCGTTTAGAATATCAATTTAATATATATTTATCAATATATGTAATGATATATTTGCAATTTGCATGTAGAGCCTGAAAGAGAAATTGTTGATACGGCGCTCTGCATTAAAGTACTTGTCTTAAGATTTATTCTTATAAAGCAAGCTTAACCACATTATTTATTTAGAGAAAAACATTCCTTCTTTCCAGATTTCTCATTAAAAACAACTTTTCCTACTAAACTTCTGGCTTTTAGCTAAAATTGCTGTCTAATTTCAAGAAATTTTCAAATTTTCCAGGCAGAAAAAAAGTTTCAAATTTTAAAAATAAAAAAAAATATATCAACACCGGGTAACTAACGATAGAAAAAAATTTCAGCTCATCTCTTGGTAAGACATAATTTTTTTTTTTTTTTTTGGTTGTTTTAAGCTGATTTCACTGACAGCTCTTGAATTACTGCACAATGAGTTCCACTGTTTCTGCTGCAGACGTCTATATTGATGATTCCACCACTTTTGATGCACTAAACTTGGATCCAAGATTGCTTCAAGCCGTGAAACAGCTAGGTTTCAAAAACCCAACTTTAGTTCAATCAAAAGCCATTCCATTAGCTTTACAAGAAAAGAAAGATATTATTGCCAAAGCCACCACTGGTTCAGGTAAAACTGTTGCGTACTCTATTCCAATCATTCAAACTATTTTAGAAGCGAAAACAGCTAATCCAAACACACATGAAATTCATTCAATCATTTTAGTTCCAACAAGAGAACTAGCTACTCAAGTGACCAACTTTTTAAACAAATTAATTGTATATTGTGGTAAAATCATCAAAATTTTGAATCTGTCGAGTCAGATCAGTGAAAATGTTCTTGATTCTTTATTATCAGAAAATCCAGAAATTTTAATTGCAACACCATCAAAACTGATTGAATCAATTGAAAGAAATTCCAGTTTGAATTTGAAAAATTTAACAATGTTATGTATTGATGAAGTTGATCTCATAGTTTCATATGGTTATAATGATGATTTAGAAAAATTAACTAAAATTCTACCTTTGAAAAAAAATTTACAGACTTTTTTAATGAGTGCAACTTTAAATGAAGATATTAATGAGATTAAAAATAAATTTTGCAGAAATTCTGTTATTTTAAAATTAAATGATGATGAATTTAGAAATTCAAACAATTTAGTACAATATTATGCTAAAACTACTGAATTTGATAAATTTTTATTAGCTTATGTCATTTTTAAATTAAATTTGATTAAAGGTAAAACTTTAGTTTTTGTTAATAATATTGATAGAGGCTATAGACTAAAATTATTTTTGGAGCAGTTTGGTATTAGAAGTTGTATCTTAAACAGTGAACTACCAATAAATTCAAGATTGCATATTGTTGATGAGTTCAATAAAAATGTTTATCAATTATTAATTGCTACTGATGATAGTGATAATATTAAAGAAGTTGATGAAGATGAAGATGATAATGAAAAACTGAATATTGATGAAAATAATGACACAACAACTAACAAATCAAAAAAATCAAAAGATGGTATTCAAAAGGATAAAGAATATGGAGTTTCAAGAGGTGTTGATTTCAAAAACGTTGCATGTGTCTTAAACTTTGATTTACCATTGACTGCAAGAAATTATGTTCATAGAATTGGTAGAACTGCTCGTGCTGGTAAATCTGGTATGGCTTTATCATTTGTTATACCTGAAAAAGAATTTGGTAAACATAAACCATCTTCATTAGCAACTACTAAAAGAGATGAAAAAATTTTAAGAAGAATCATCAAACAACAAACTAAATTAGGTTATGAATTGAAACCTTATCAATTTGATATGAAACAAGTTGAAGGTTTTAGATATAGATCCCAAGATGGGTTTAGAGCTGTAACTCAAGTTGCTATTAGAGAAGCAAGAGTTAAAGAATTGAAAAATGAACTATTAACTAATGAAAAATTGAAAAGACATTTTGAAGAAAACCCACAAGATTTAAGTGCTTTAAGACATGATAAAGAATTACATCCTTCAAGAGTTCAAAATCAATTAAAACATGTTCCTGATTATTTATTACCTGAATCTGCAAGAAGTTCCAAGAAAAATATTGGGTTCATTCCTTTCCAAAAACATAATAAACATAGAATCAATAAAAAGAAAGGTAAACGTTCTGGTAAATCTGATCCATTGAAAACTTTTAAATCTAAATAAATACAACTTTACAAACAGTAAATGTTGGTTAATAAATGTTTTTCGTTTCATTTCAATAAATCATCCAATGTAAGAACTCCTTGATAATTTTTATCCTTGATACGACTCAATAAACTTTGTGATACTCTTTGAGTGGAAATTGTAGGTCTGATTATATTTTTAAATTTATTTCCAATTAAATTATCTCCACAATTCAAAATATTTAATAAATCTTTCAATGCATTTCTAAAATTATCTTCATTTGAAACTTCATCAAACATGAATCCAGGTCTTGCTATAATAACTCTTAGTTTATCTTGAAATTTTATTAATTCTTCTTCTGCTTCTCTTTTACTATTTATATAACCAGCTGGTATACCTGGGAATCCCCTATCAGCTGAAATGTAAGTAAAATTTGGTTTAAATGAATCATCTTCACTTTTCAAATCTGTTAATGTTTTAGCCAATATCAAGGCTGATTTTTTATTCATAGCTTCATAAGAATTGAATTCATTTTTAGCCATTGGATTGGATGGTTTGAATAAATTTTTGAACTCATCTAGAAAATTAGTATTAACAGAACTATTAACAGTTTTCTTATACTTTTGGTTCTCTAGTAAAATACCAATTGAATGAACAACACTTTTTACACCTTTTAATTCATCTTTATAAGTTGTTGGATCAAAAATGTTTGCTGATCTCCATGAAACTTTACTAACCCAGTGGAAATCTCCACTGGTTATGTTTTTAGGTGGTTTACCTGACCGTCTGGAAGATCATGTTAATGATTGATTTTTAAATATATATTTTTGTTTTTGTTTTTGTATGTATGTAATATCAACAATAACACTCACGACAATGATGTAACATGGAAACCTGATTCAACAGCTTTTTCGCAAATTCTTCTTCCTTGAAAAAAAAAAAGGCATGTTAGTTGTTGTTAACAAAAAAATGAAACATCTAAATTACCCAAAAATCCATTGCCTCCAAAGACAATCAATCTGTTGCTCATTTCTATGATTAAAGAATTGAAGTTTAATGTTTAATGTTGATTATGATAATTCTACGAAATTTTAGAAATTTTTTAAAGTTTGAATTTTGAATAGTTACAACTTGCAGGTTAATAATAAACATATGTCAATTTTTAAGATTAAGAAAGTTTTCCAATTAATCGATAACTTGGTGGAATTCACAAGTTGAAATAGAAAAAGAGTTGTGGTGTGGTTTTTTAAATTTCCTTCTGTGAAAATCTACTGAATTTGTATATTATTGCTTTAAAGATACTGTTTACATTAAATCATGAGAATATTATTTAGTAATTTGAAGTTGATAAAATGAAATTCCTGTTTAATTACACCCTCTGCAAATTGTTATTTTATTTTTAGTATCAATGAGAGCTTTTCACTGAATTATTGAAAACTTGGGGAAATGAATATTATAAGTTTGATTATAAAATGCGTAGATGCTTCTCATTTCTTTATATAAGTTATAGTAAGTACCCATAATTCTAATTTAAATCATTCCTTAGAGTGATTGTATAGCAAACCCAGAATCTATCAGGAAATCATGTTATTCTCAATCTTATCGACTTTATTCTTTTCCATAGTGTTAGTTGTTAATGCTGCAGAGACGAATCCA
The DNA here is from genome assembly GCA_030570535.1 of Starmera pachycereana. Taxonomy (NCBI): domain Eukaryota; kingdom Fungi; phylum Ascomycota; class Saccharomycetes; order Phaffomycetales; family Phaffomycetaceae; genus Starmera; species Starmera pachycereana. Next base: position 139,992 of record JAJLVW010000001.1, read on the forward strand.
ACTCTAAAAAAAACCACAGATGAGAAAACTATTCATTCAACATTTACACTTACCCAACCACCAGCTCCTACTACTGTGTGGGCAACCAGAAGAGATGTCAACGGTGTGCCTATCATAACAGAACCTTCTGTGTTCACTCAAACATTCAAGAGAAGATGGTCCACTGTTGCACAACCAAAAGCTGGATCAATTGGTTTAGGGACCATCACTGGACAAATTGGTATTTTGAGAACGTATCCTCAAATAACTAAAACTTATAATTAACAATAGAAATATATGTTATTTTGCTTAACCATCTTGAATATAAAATCATTAACAATTTGCAAGTGCCTCTTATATTCTGCATATCTCTATGAAGATCATGTAGCTAAAACGCAATACATAATCCATTTCTCGTATTTTCTGTGCCTTGGCTCATTACACTTGCAAAGGAAAGTAAAATAGCTGAACTTCAGGATTTGTTGCAAACTTTGAGCACCATATGATATATCTATCGAGACTCGAACTTGATATTTTCTTTTCTGACACATTTTTGTACATAATTTGTTATCAAATCATAATCAGATAAATATTTATATAATAATTGAATAATAAAAATATTTAGTGTACTGCCAAAATCTCAACATCAAGAACGTCAACTGAAAACCACAAGAAACTGCTGTTCAGTGCCCTCACAATGCACAAAAAAGATTTTCAGAGAGGCTCCCAATCAGCAAGAAGGGTTGGTTCCAGCTTTTCAGACTCTGCCAATGACCAACAGAGACAATCTCAGAAGAAACTAGCTGGACATAATTCTCTTCAAGATCAAACAGTCACAGAGAACACGTTTGATCAATTGGTTGATGATGATGGAACTACTGCTTTTGTAAAGAAATGGGATTTTTGGAACATCGGATCTGAATTGCTTGAAAACAATGGATCTGTTGCTAGAGATCATGTAAGTTTATTTTTCCCATACGGTGGGTAATGAAGAATTGACATTTCTCTGTAATAGATGGCCAATGAAAGAACGTTCTTGTCTTGGATAAGGACTTCAATGGGTCTTGCAACAGTTGGTGTTGGAATCACTCAGTTGCTCAAATTATCGGAAGAATACACTGGTGATGACCACAGCTTTCTCTCCAACATTGGTAAACCGATTGGAGGTAAGTTACTGATAATTAATTGAATTAGATTGCATTTGTTGACAGTTGAACAGCTACATTTCTAGTGGTTGCTATACTATGTGTGGTGATGGGTCTCTACCGGTTCTTTGCTGTACAGGAGTATCTTAAGGCTGGTCAGTATCCAGCAGCTAGACTTTCTGTGAGTCTACTGGTGTTTTTGGTGTTCTCGGTGAGTGCTGTATTTTCTTCTTAGTTTACAACAACCAAGTGTACTAACTCTCCAGATTACTGTTGTGACTCTTGCCACTGTGTTGCATTCCAACAGTTAACTTCCTTCCATCTTGCAATTGAAGTGTCTTAGGGCTTCCACGTGACTTACAATTTTAGGGCTTGATGATTATGTAAACATGAAAACCAAAAATGTTTGGATGTGTGATGTTCTTTTTTTTTTTCATTTTTTTTTTTCCGAAAATTTTTGTAGCACCTGGACATCTTGAATTTTCTGCAATTTGCAATTTTACAAACAAAAAAATTTAATATGAAAATTCAAAGACGAAGTTTCATTCAATTTGACTACATAAAACATAAATTAATCATTCAAAATGGTACGTTGTGCGCAGCCCCAGTCTATGTGAAACGATGAGAAGAGTGTTATTGTTTTTATTTCATGTTTCAAGAGAGCAATTTGGTCGTCAAATGACCATGGGAACTGGCCGTGCCAAAATTGTCTCAAAATCCAGTGGCAAATATTGATATATTAGAGACAGAAGGAGACAAAGTATACATCACATCATACAACTATCATATATGTCAAACACAGGGAATCAGTTTGTTTTAACTTATTGGAAGCAACTCTTTCGAAGGAGATATGGATCCCAACACTCAGAAATAATAACGTTTAATTATCTTCATAATTTCGCGCAGACATCAATAGGCTATTATTCAAACTTTTTTGTTTCCAACGGTAAATACTAACAAGCTTACAGGGTAAAGTTCATGGTTCCTTAGCTCGTGCTGGTAAAGTTAAATCTCAAACTCCAAAAGTTGAAAAAACTGAAAAACCAAAAAAACCAAAAGGTCGTGCTTACAAACGTATGCTTTACACTAAAAGATTTGTCAACGTTACCTTGGTTAACGGTAAAAGAAGAGCCAATCCAGGTCCATCTTCCAGTTAAACAGGTTGAATGAAGAGGGTTGCTAATTAATTAATTATTTTCATACAACAATAAATGACTAAATAAATTTTAAACAAATAAAAAAAGAAAGAAAAAAACACAAATTATGACTTGAAATCGAAGTTTGTGGTGTAGGCGTTAATGATTCAACTATTTCACTTTTTTTGTTAATAAAACTTGAAATTTTCAATGGATAAGCGAACATTGAATTTACTTATTGTTGATGTTCTTATCTCGATCCTCTACTAGTGATTCATAAAACAAATTATATGCCATCAGTAACTAATATTCCTTTATTTGTAAAACGTGAATTTTGGAAGAAAAAAAAATTATTTGGCTTAATATTGTAAGAACTTAGAAGAAAAAAAAAATTGGTCTAAATTCTAATATTGAAATTCGATATTACAACATTTGAAAATAAAATCATGTCAGACTCTGAATCTATAGATATTGGTCTTTTTGAAGAGCCAGAAGAATTTCAAAAAAAGGAGGAAAAACCACATTTTGCGACTTATAAGCGTAAACCAAATACTTTTAATTATGATAAATTAAACCAAATAAATTTAAGATTAGTTGAAGCTTCACCACTTTGGGGTCATTTATTATGGAACGCTGGTATTTTTACAGCAGATTATTTGGATGAACATGCTGAAACATTAGTGAAAGATAAAACTGTTTTAGAACTTGGAGCTGCTGCTGCTTTACCAAGTTTAATTTGTGGGATTAATTCAGCTAAAAAAGTTATTTCCACTGATTATCCAGACTTGAATTTAATTCAAAATATTCAATATAATGTTGACCATTGTGAAGGGTTAAGAAATAATGTTGATGTTCAAGGATATATTTGGGGTAATGATTATTCTGATATACTAAAATCTAACAATAATACAAAATTTGATCTGATCATATTATCAGATTTAGTTTTCAATCATACAGAACATAAAAAATTACTAAAGACTTGTAAGGATTTACTTGATCCAAATGGTAAATGTCTTGTTGTGTTTTCACCTCATAGACCTAGGTTATTGAATGAAGATTTGAAGTTTTTTGAAACTGCAAAAGAATTTGGATTTAAATCTGAGAAAATTGATTTAGTTAATTGGAAACCAATGTTCGATGAAGATGAAGAAACTGTTGAAATTAGATCAAGAGTTTATTCTTTTTTCTTAACTTTTGGATAACTTCAGTCTTTTCATCATGAAATGGCATTCTTATTAAAAATTAAAATAAAAAAAAATTAAATCTATAGAATTAAAATACACATCATCAAGTCATTATTTTTTATGAGCGGTGCTGTGCCCCAGCTTGTTTTTTGTTTATATGTTATGATATCAAATCACAACAAAAATGCTTGTCATGTTTTTATATGTGATTGTGATGAGTATGATCAAAAGATCTTTTAGCTAAATATGTAGATTCTTGATCAGCAAAGTTACAACCAATGAAAACTGAATTACCTTGGTTGTACGCATAACAAGAAGTGGAAGCAGCACATTCCATAGTGACCCAAGTTCCCCAATTACAAACAGCAAATTTACCATCAGAAGAACAAGCTAAATCGCCATTTGTACAAGAAGCTGATGAACCTAAAAAGTTACCATCTTTAAACTGAGAGTTTAAACATTGAGCTTTTGATAAACCTAATAATGATGAACAATCATCATTAGATGGAGTTTTTGCTGGTGTTGTGGCAACTGGTGATAAAGTGGAAGTAGAAATTGGAGCTCGTACTGAAATGGAAGTTGGAACTGGAACTGGCTCTTCTGTAAAAGTTGATTCTGTAGTTTCTGTTGGAGCTGGGGCTTGAATCTCAGTTTCTGTTGGATCAGAAGCAACAAAAGTGATTGGGTCAACATCTTTAATGAAAGAAGAGGTGAAAACAGTAGTGAAACCAGTTTGACTTGGAAAGAAAGTATTTGTAGTAACTTCTTGAAAAGAAGTAGCTGTTGAAGTTTCAGTTGAAATTTGAGCAGGCTCACTAGAGGTAGATAGTTGAGCTGTGCTTAAGTTCTCTGCTGGAGTAGTTGAAGTTTCAGTTGAAATTTGAGCAGGTTCACTAGATGTAGATAGTTGAGCTGTGCTTAAGTTCTCTGCTGGAGTAGTTGAAGTTTCAGTTGAAACTGATTCATCAATAGAGTTCAAAATCTCTTTAACCAAATGAGCCCAAGATTCACCATCAATTGTGTTTTTAAAAGCTTGAGAAGCATCCCAAGTTGAAACACCACCAAATTGAGAAAAGCTACTGATAGAACTGATAGTATTCTTTATCAAGTCCATATCAATATAACCTGAACCAGCTGCAGTGATTGAACTTGGTAAACCCAAATATAATTTGATGTCAGAGTTTGGAGAAGTAGTTTCAGCATAGTTGACCCAAGTGTCCCAATTGAATTGTTTATCAACGTTACAATAATTATTATAGAATTGAATGAATGCAAAATCAACAATTGAGTTTGCTAATAAATCACCAACAGAAGCATCAGGATAAACACATTGAGGAGATGCACTAATATAATATTTTTTAGAAGATTGGGCGTAAAAAGTTCTTAATTTATTAGCCAAAACAGCATAACCAATTGGACTATTGTTTTCAATATCAAAGTCAAATCCATCAATTATAGCATCACCAAAAGGTCTTTCAACACCTGATCCTTCACCAAAATAATTCCATAAAATTTCAGCAAATGATTCAGCTTCTTTTTCGGTAGTGAAACCGTAAGATCCAACTGAACCACCTAAAGATAACAAGATTTTTTTACCATTTGCTTGACAAGTTTTGATATCAGAAGCAATTTGATCACATTTCAGTAAACCATTTTCAAAGGTATCAGAACATGCATCACCAAAATTCAAAGATGGGATATTGTTAACACCTGGGAAACTTGACATGAAAGATAGAACAACCATATCAACATCATCTGATTTACAGTAGTAAGATAAACTTTCTTGAGACCCTGCAGAAGCTTGGCCCCAGTAAACAACCATATTTGATTTTGAAGTGGGATTAAAAGAGTTTTGAGCATTAGTGGTAGTGCCAGAAACTTGAGAAATTGAGCTGACAATAAGTGTTGCAATGGATAATAATGAAGATTTGAGTTGCATTTGTACAGTATATTTGAATAAAGTTTGGACAAGAAGATCAATTTGATAGAAAACGAATGAAGTAAAAATGAAGGACAGATAGTTGGAAATGAAAACTTTAATTCTGAGGGAAGCTAATATCACTAGTAATGGGAATTTTAGTAAAAGAGTTTTGGTACCAATATATATGAAAATAGTAGAAATGGTTGTTGGCTGGTTAGGAAATCTATAACAAATTCCAACCATTGCTAACTATTGTGGCCATTTCCTGACATAGTATACCTGCATTCCCTGGAATTGGTTTCCCAGACAGCGTTATAATTTGTGTTTTGATTTTTAAAGTCCAAGAAACCATCTGCAAGGGACGCTTGTAATTCCTTCATGAGTTTTCGACATGAATATGTTAAATTGTTGCATATTCCTGAAATGTTGGCTGGTTTTCAAGGCGCGTTTTTGGCAGAAAAAAAATGTGTCAAAAAATTATGTAGTAAAGTTTAAAGTCTAAACCCAGAAATTGAACTCTGAGATGGCTTTTAAAACATATTAGTTACTAGTAGGATGTGTAATAAAGTAACTTGAGGCAATACTATAATCTCTTAGGCCAATCAGCTGGCAAAAAGTTGGAGTAACAAGAAACATTGCATTGCTGATTCAGAATTGTAAACACTGCAGAATCCAGATCCAGATTCCACAGCCAGCAGAATTCGAAAAGTAAACAAAACATGCAGTTGAGAAATGTTAACACCAAACAACAACATTGGCAAGCTCTGGAGTCTAGAGATGCAACATTTGATTCTATAAAATCAATGAGTGCCATTAGTTCACTAGTAGTTCTGTTGAGTAGCAACTACATAAAAGTCTAATGCAGGAACATCGTGAGGCTATCACTAAATTTGGAGGAAATTTGTTGAGATTTGATATTCGAAATAAAAGACTAATATTCTGTTGCAGGACGGGATCTAGATTAAGTCATACTGGATTGAAGCTTTAACAGTTGATCTGGTCTGATTCTGAAGAAAATACTAGGATTGGAATTTTTTTTCTTTGTAACTAGCTGATAACTGAATATATTGAGGAAGAACTAATTACTACTGTACTCTTCATGATCCATTTTTCTGTTATATTTTTTTTTGTAAGATAACTTATATTAAGGAAGAGCTAATTATTAACTATGTACACTTCTTCGGTCCATTTTTCTGTTATAACCAGGAAACTCCCTTTTTTTTCGATTTGGAATGCTTCATTCACTATTTTCACTTTTCAGTGGTTTATAAGACCCTAACCCGTACATAATACTTCTTGAAAATCTTGTTTGACTCACCCTGTTAACCTAAATCCTTATATATCCCAAACAATCAAGGTATGGAACTCAATTTGAGAGTATATAATCTCTAGTGCACCAGTTTGATATCTGCAGAGAAAGTAATCAGCACTGTCCAGATTCGAACCCCCGGCTTATTTTTGCCTAGTTTTCCCTATTATTTTTAAAGACTCTGCCTACTTGGCCAGGTCAAGGGAAAACTGAAGGGAAAACTGTCAAAGAAAAAACAAAAAAATCTCAAAAAATGAAGGATGCGAGGTTCGAACTCACGCGGACAACCGTCCAGTAGATCTTAAGTCTACCGCCTTAGACCACTCGGCCAACCCTCCATTAGTTGAAAAAAAATATCTGTTTTTTCAATACTTTTTGTAAAAGATATTCTATTTTGAGAAGAGCAAGTTAATTCGTCGCCCAACTAGCAAACTACAGCAAACACATTAAAATTGTGTGGAAGTTTTGGAAAGACCGACGAGAACAAGGTGTAAACTCTATCATTTCGATAGAGAGATTAAAGAGGATGGTAAAATTTTATTTGGGCAAAGACTTAACTGAAAGAAAATAATAAAACATGAATATTCAGACTAGCAAAGTCATGTCAAGTCCTACAATATTCCATAATAAATATTAAAATATTAATTTTAGTTAATTTATCTATCAATATTAATAATAATTATTATATTAAACTATATAATTATTATAATATGGCAAGAAAATTCAGGTAAATAATGATTTTAAATTATTTTTACTTGTTCAGGATCTCAGCTTAGCCACAATTAATAATTATAATATTGATAAACAGTACCTTTAAACTACGCCACAGATGGTTTTTATTAAAATTTACAAACAATTGTTAGATTGGTTAAGTCATAATCATTAATTTCTATATTTTTTATGCTAGTATATGCTTTATGTTTTTAATCATGAAATGAAATGTTTTAATACAACATTAATTTTTTTTTTTTTTTTTTTTTTTTTTCTTTTTTTATCTAAATCAAAAAGTTTAACTGGTTTTTATCTTTTATTAACGAGTAGGTTTCTTTGATTTAATTCATTAATTAGTGCAGTAAAAGAGTCTTCATAATATGGTAAATTTTTCAAATCAGAGCCACGTTGTCTCAATTTTGAGTTATAATTCATATAATCTTTAATCTGTTGTTTTTTCAGTTGATATGAATTTTCATCAATTTTTGGAAAAGTTGTTGTTGGATTAGTTTTATTTGGTTTTAATAAATTTTTTAAATTTTTATCACTTATTTTTAAATCTCTTGATATCCAATATAAGTTCTGAATTTTTGATTTTAAAATTAATTCTTCATCAGTTAAATTTTCAGTGGAAAATTTCAAATCATGATCATAAATAAATTTATACCTTGCCCTCAATCTTTGAATCCAATAAATTCCACTAATTGTGTTATTTGTAGAAATAAGCATATCATTATAATAAATTCTAATCAAAGATCTTTTTTCTTTGAAAAAAACAGATCTTGATAAACATCTAAAAATATAATTATATGAAATTGGATTTAATTGAATATCAAAATGTTTGACAAAAGAATTTAAACAACAAATGAATAAATCAATTTTCCCATTTTTAGAAAATTTATCTAAAAAAATATTTAAAACATCACAATCAATTAAAGAATGATCATTTGTAGATGACGATAAATTATTGTTCTGTAAATCATAGCAAAAATTCCATGCTTTTGTTATATTATCTTCTTGTAAATATTTTGTTATAATAATTTTCAAAAGATTGGTATTTAACTTCAATTTATAGTCAATAACCAAATTTATCACATCGTCACCAGAACAAGGGGTTGATATCGCAGTGTTTGCCACTAGGTATAAATCTGAAGGTAATTTCAATTCATTTCGACGATCAATCAAAAACTGTTTACTTAAAGTGGTATCAAAGATATTGAAAATTATATTCCAAGTGGATAAATTTGCATTAACATTATTTGATTGCATTTGTTTTAATATAATCAGGCATTGATTGTTTAGGTTTGTCACATGACCAATTTTTTTCTTCAAAACTAGCATTTGTAGCATTAGATTATAAGTTTGTACATTAGGTAAAACTCCTTCCAATTTCATTTGTTTGAAAAAAATAAAAACGGAATTGAAATCTTGTAATCTAATAAAAAATCTCAAAAGATGGTTATAAGACTCAACAGTTTTTAAAGATTTAGTGTTTGAATTTAAAGGATGGAAAAAAGATTTCAAGATTTTGGGAATAATTCCATTGATTTTTGAAGATTTTTTATAATGATAGATTGGTTTCGTTATTATTTCAATGTAGTTTTCAAATTTGAGTGGATCTTGATCAAATTTGGGTATTTGAGGAACTTCCGTGTATATATGTTTTGGTAAATCAGTTGATATTATGGGATCTGGTATTATTTCATCTCGGTTCGTTATCTCTGAGAGCAGCTGTATTATTTGTTCAGTGAGTGGAGCCTCCATGTTATAGGCGTGCATAGGAGACACCGAGTCCAATTGGTTGAGAGCTCTACGATGTACCAGACTCTGGCTTGCCTGTTCAGCATTGTATCTGGAGGAATAGAACTCCAAGATGCGCTGGTCAGGAACACCCAGAGATCGCATGTAGGACACTTTCTCTGTCCTTGTAGCGCTGGCCTTGAGCTCCTGGATCCTGTCCTTGTAGCTGTGGTACCGCTGCTGGAGTTCTTGCTGAGTGTTTGTTGTTGTTCCGGTGGTGGTGGTGGTGGTGGTGGTGTGCAAGGGAGGTGCGAAGCGCTGCAGTTTCTGAGAGCGTGCAGCTGACGCAGCTGGCACTAGTGGCACCACTGCCAAGTAGCGCCTGAGCGTGTCCAACAAACTCATGAATCTAACTCTTCCTCTCTACAAAAATTATGCGCTGCAAATTGCAATTCAAGTTTTGAGCTCAATTTTTTTTTTTCCCTGTTGAAAATTGAAAATTGAAAGGAAATTTTTAGTTTGAACTTTGACTAAATTTTGCTGCAGACTGCACACTTTCACAGTGACACAACTGACACAACTGACAACTACTAGTGTGAATTTTGAATTTTGGCCTATTAACAAGGGAAACAAAGAAAGAATTTTGAGATCAACAACAGAATCCGAGAACAACAGAACAACAGAACAACAGAACAACAGAACAACAGAACAACAGACGGAAAAAATGTGTAACTATCCGTACAAACCAACAAGAGAACCTCGCACTCAAGTCGTCACCTTCAACAACGCAGATTTCCACACAACTATCTGGGTGAGTGCCATGAGAACAACTGATCTTTGGAGGGGAATCGTATTGTATTAACAAACATAACTTACAGGATGTCCCTCAAGGAGTCGATTATAAAGGACGTATCGTTTTTGTCCATGGGTTTGGAGAGTACTCTAAAATGTATACCCGTTTGTTCGACCATTTGAGTGCACAAGGCTACCACATTTTTTTTTTCGATCAAAGAGGTGCTGGGTTGACTTCCCCTGGGAAACTAAGGGGACTCACAAGTGAAGAACATGTCTTTAATGATTTAGATTTTTTCATCCAACAAAACTTGAAAGAGATTGATGCTATGGACAACAAGAAGTTGTTTTTAATGGGCCATTCTATGGGTGGTGGAATTGTTTTGAACTACGGAGTTCATGGGAAATTCAAAGATAGAGTCTCTGGAATAATAGCAACAGGACCATTGATTTTATTACATGTGAGTACTACTTCGACCTTTTGATTTTCAAGTCAAAGAGATCTGCTAACTCTTGCCTTTTTATAGCCAAAATCAAGAGTTCATCCAATTTTCCATATGGCCTGCAAACTAATTCTTAAAATCACTCCTAATTTAACCATCAACCCAGGTTTGAAGGATGAATACATCACTTCTGATAAGCAGTTTATGTCGTTCATAAAAAATGATCCAAATGTTCAACCTATGATTGCATCTTTGCGTCAAGCTAACGATTTTCTTGATCGGTATGTAAAGTTTTAATTCTCAAGAAGAAAAAAAAAAAAAATTTACTAAGGTTCCAACTTCAAACCTTAATACTAACTTTTTATACCAATTTAGTGGCCAAAAATTAGTTGATCCTAATTACACCGCTGATTTTAAAACTCCAGTCATTATTTTCCATGGCTTAGAAGATTTTATTAATGATTGTTCTGCTTCAAAAACTTTCATCCAGAATTTAACAATAAAAGATAAACGTTTAGTTGAAATCCCGAATTGCCGCCATCTTATTACTGCAGAAAAACAAGAAATCTACGATAATTTCGTATCTCAAACTCTTGAATGGTTATCAAATCATTGAATTTATTCCATATAAATATAACTAAGTCTTCGAATCTTCATCATATTATATTTTTTTCCATCGCTATGTTTTTATATAAATTAAATTTCCCATCTCCATCAAATATCATTCAATCTATCTGCTATATCATCTGCAATCCCTGTACTATTCTGAGAATAAATATATCTCTTACCTCCAAATACTGATAATAAAACTGGTAAAAAAATCAATGCATGAAATGATGCAATTAAAACTAACGATAACCACATTCTAAAATAATAGATTTCAAAAATTTTAGAGTTTGTAAATGCTAACACTAAAACTCCAATTAATTTCGTTGTAGCTATACCTCCAAAAACTGATGATCCAATCCCTGACAATGCATTAAATGCTCTGAATTCAATATTATTCAATCTAGAATCCTTATCTGATATAACAAACCCTCTAGTTATATGAACACAAAATTCAACTGCCAATCCAACACAAATAACAAGATTAACTAAACTAACAGCATTCAATGAAATCCCCCATAGTGACATAACCCCTCCAATATTAATTAAAATCATTATAACTGTTATTATCATAGCAGTTGCAGTTTTAATTGATCCTAATAAAATTGAGGAAGTAATTAAAATTAATAAAATTGATATTAAAAGTAATGTAAATGTCAATTTGAAAATTGTTTGATATTGAACAAAAAAAATATAAAATGGTGAATATGCAAATATTTTATCATGTTTTAAATTCTTTTGTAATTCTTTTGTAATTCTTAAAGATTCTTCATATCCTTTAATAAAATCATCTTGGGTTCTTAGCGGTGTATGCATTGTTCTGAAATTTGAGGCAATTATTGATCCATTATCCAATTTAATGGAATTTGAATATGGTGCTTTACCTCCTAAGGGACATGGATCACTCGGTGAATTTATCCATATTTGGAAAAATTTATTGAAATCTTCACCTTCTGGAAATCCATCCATTGTATAATCCCATGGTTTATTAGCAAAACATGATGAGCATTGCCTTTTTGGTGATGATGGAGAACATGGTATGGTTTCATTTAAAACGTTTTTTTTCAACCGACAACATTCATCAAGATTTGGATTCAAAAACATCAAATAATCATCTAACCAATTCGCTACTGGGGTAGCAATAGATGAAATATTAGAACGCTTATATTCCTGCTCTAGAATATTTGATAATGAATACTCATCACATGTTGTAAATTTACCACATAATTTTTGTTGATTAATTTTACTAGTTAGATCCAAATTTTCAATAACAAAATAAACTGGAGGTCCAACATTAAAATAATTGGAGTAATCTTCAAAATAATCAATTAAATATGAATCTTTCGGTATTGCATTAGTTTGATCTAAACCTAATTGAATCCCTGGTAATAAACTTAATGAAATTGCTGTAATGGTAATGAAAATAGAAATAACTTCTTTTTTATATCTCAAAACTATTGGCCCATAATAATTAATAATCTTATCGAATAAATTGTTTTCAATCTCATTTTCAAATAACTCATTAATATCATCTAATCTAATTGAAGTTTTTTTGTAAATTTTGATACATGGGAAAAAATCCAATCTATTACTTTCGACTCTTAATTGATCCAATGAAAGTAATGATATAAAAGCAGTCATTTGTAAAATAGAATTGAATAAAACCGCACCAGCTGAATACATTGCAAAATTTTTGACTGCTGGCATTGAGATCACTGAAGCAATTGAAAATGTTAAAAATTGACTCGTTGAAGATAATAAAATTGATGGTCCCATTCTACCAACTGCCTTAGACACTCTAAAAGGAATAGACTCATTTGGATATGAATAGTTGATTGATTTCAATTCATGTGTGATTAGAAAAATATTATCAACACCAACAGCTAAAATCAAAAATGGAATGACTTCAGCAATAATTAATGTTGATTTTATTCCAAATAATGAAAACAGTCCTGCAGATGATGTAACTGAGAGCAAAACAATTGAAATACCTGATAATCCTAACGTAAATCGTGTTTTTGTTATCTTAAAGCTTCCTCCAAGTGAAAATGAAGCATATAAAAACATAACCAAATATGAAAATATGACAGTTTTAGTATCAGTGTTTGTTGATTTATTTAATTCATATTCTAATGATGGTTGAGTATTGAAACTTATTCTTGTATCTTTGGGTAATGTCAAGTTTAACAAATATTCTTTCAATAAGTTCTCCCAAGCAATAGCAATATCAGAAGTCTCTTTATTATTGTTCAACAAAAATGTAACGACAATCGCTTTAGATGTCAATATATCATCCTCTTCATATCCTCCAAATAATAATTCTTTGTTCAATGGCTGTTGAAAACTTGGTAAACAATTAACTGGACTTTCGGTACATTCTTTAAGTTTAATTTCCCAATTATTAGGAATTTGTCCATTGAAATATTCAGTGAAAGATTCAACAACGCAGCTAAAATCCTCAGTTGGCCTGAAACATAGATCATCTAAACTTGTATCATTTGTTTTCAAATTTCTAATTTCAGTTTCTACTTTATTCCACCAGTTAACTATCTCATTTGTCAAAACACCATCTTCATTAACAATGAAAATTTGCTCAGTTCTATAAAATTCACCAAAATAAGACTCATAACGTTCTTTTTGTTTATAAGCATCAGCATTGGAATTTACCCATAAATTGACTGGATCTCTTTCTAATTCACCAAAAAAGTAAATACAAGAACTTAGCAATCCCGTTATTATTAAAGTCAGTGTTAAAACTGTCGCTGGATAAGAAGCACAATAGAATGATAATTTACCAAACCATTTTTCCAAAATTGTGTTTATTAAATAAACTTCATTTGTAGAGTCTAATAGTCTTAAATTAGCAGGTAGACTATCCAAGTCTGTTGATCTTAGATATGGAGATTCTTGCAGCAATTGAATTCTTTTAAAGTTTTGTTTATAATAATAGCTTATCAATACGGCAATTAACGCAATTGAGTAAGCTAAAATGATGGTGAATGAAAAACATGGCAAAACACCAATTTTACAAACATCTTCATTGATTGGTTTCAACTCTGGACAGATTTCATCACAGTCCGAGCAAGCACAATTGTATTTATCCCCGTTACAAGGAAACATCTCAGTATTAAGATATTGTTTCTTATTAGTATCATTATCAAATTTGAAATTGATTTGGAAAGGCGAGCCTCCTAACATTGGTTTCTCATCACCCAAAAACTTCAAAAAGGCACTGAAATTCTTAGCACCACCTCCTATGAGATCCATGGCATAGCCATTGGTAGCACCAAACTTGATGCCTTTGCATGAATCATAAAAAGTTTCTGCCATTTGACTATTCATGAAATAGTTTAATTCTGCCACAATCCTTGAACCATCAAGACCCAATTGTGTTCTGGTGACATTTACAAAAGACGCCTGGTTAGGAGAGCATGTGAACTCACAGAAAACTTCTTTGAAGTTCTTGTGGCATGCAGGACACGATGATATGAGTGGCTCTGCCTGCTTCAAGTTCTCTTTCAGTACTTTAATGTCCTCTGGGGTACAACAAACCTTGCTGTTTCTCCAGCTCTCACCACAAACTTCTGCTAACACATCATACGCATCTGAGCCATCCTCAATCACAGCCGCAGGTCGATCGTCTGGACAAGGGAGCTTGTTGCCAAAGATGCTTTTCTTCGCACATGATCCTGATAACGAGCATCTACCAAACCCATCGTAACATAGAGTAAAATTCACAAAAAACGCCCCAAAAAAAGCCAAATACAGCAAGATGAACATCTCCTTAGCTAGTGTGGCACTTAAAGATCAAACTCAACTCAGTTTGAAACTTGTAAATGACCAAGATGAACAAAACAATCTTCAAATTCAGGCACTTTTTTTAGTAAGGAATTAGTTTCAAGGTCTAAAATTTAAATTTTTGTTTACTTTTTAGGTAGTTAGCACAACAACACGAACGACGCGTTGGCAATGGTTCCAGACGCAGTGATCAAGAGAAGCGAGCTCCAATCTACGCTGGGAAACCTCAGATGGGCAAATAATGGATCGCTGTTCATTAATTCCCAGCTCAAGTCCACGGTCTTGCAGCCAAAATACATTCCCACAAAAGACAGCAAGTTGAAGCTGAAATCGGCCATGGATTTGTTTGTTTACGCCGACAAAATTGTGCCAGAGGAGCTCCCAGAAAATTCGCTGTTTGTATGCGAGCCAGCAGACGAACAGGAGACTATCATTTTTTCTAGTTCTGAAACTACAATTGTGAAAAGTTCATGGTCTCCTGTTGATGAAACACAGGGCGCGTGTTTTTTGGGTCTTTTGACCAACCATGCCAGTTTGTTAGTACTGATGGACGGTGAAGTTAAGTTTGATTTGACGCCTGCTCCTCATTGTGAGACAAACTTGGAGTTTAGAGACTCCATCATTCAAAGTTTTAATTGGATTAAGATAGGTTCTGAAACGTTTATTGTACTAGGTTTCAATTCTGGAAAGTTGAAAATTACCAAGATTGGAAATGAAAATGTTAAAGAGTTGGTGAATAGGAAAATTTGTGATTTCCCAATAACTCGAATTGAGATTGATGAAACATTCGAAAACATTGTAATTACAAACTCTAAGAATGAAATTTACCATTCCATTATTTCCAAAAATTTAGCCAAGCTCAGTTTCAAACAGCTAGAGTCACAATCAAGATTCATGATCTATGACTTGATTATTAAAAATGGCAATATATATTACACAATTTTCAACAAGTTCATTCAAATTAATACTAAAAATGGAGAAAAATTAATCACACAAACAAATTTTGAACCTAAAAATGAAATTGTACCAATCCCTGGAACAGACTTGAATATAATAATAAGTACATCGAATTCCATCATTATTAACGATAAGACTCAAGAATATAGAGTTGATGATATTTTACAACCTTTTTTGAAAAAAAAATTAAATCGTTGGAAAAATGGATTTAATGATTTCAAAACTAGAAATCCATTTTTTAGAGTCATTGGATTAGACTCAAATTTTGACAAGAGTATTTTGGCAGTGCTTTTTGAGATTGATGAGAATGATGGTCTAAAATACAAGATCAGTTCAGAATCAATTCATTATTTAACATTTGTTGAGTTGAACCCAAATTTTGAAAATGAAGATCAACATAATGGCTCATCAT
Organism: Starmera pachycereana; assembly: GCA_030570535.1. Classification (NCBI taxonomy): domain Eukaryota; kingdom Fungi; phylum Ascomycota; class Saccharomycetes; order Phaffomycetales; family Phaffomycetaceae; genus Starmera; species Starmera pachycereana. Next base: position 156,125 of record JAJLVW010000001.1, read on the forward strand.
TAGCTGTGTACCAAAAATATCTGATGATTAACAAGTTTAACTCACCAAAGAAAGTACAAGCATCTAAAATTGACTATTCAGCGGGTTTACATAACTTTTTAGTTCAAACTTTTTTACAAAATGAAGAGATGAAATGTTTGGTTTTAGAAAATATAGTCAAAAGAAATAATGATAAGAGAATACTTGAGTTTCTTGCCTCAAATATGGTGCAATATATTAAAATAAATAAAATAAAACTTGATAATGATTTAGATAAAGCTTGTTATACAAGTTTATTGAATATCTGTCAAGATGTTGATAGTTCAAATACTTTGGCAGGACCAATTGAAATCTTTGGAGACTCATTTTCAGAAAAGTTTGATTTCAATGAAAACAAAAACATGGAGAATATTACATCAACAGATGGACATTTATGGCAAAGATGTTCTATTACTCAATTACCAATTTTAACACCATCTGTCAAATTTGATCAAGTTACTAACAAAAGAGTTTTAGATATCACCAGAGATACTAAAAATTACTATGGAACACTAACATCTGAGTTACTTAATGTGCTGAATAATGTTAGTATCTACAGTGGGTGTAGATATATTACAAAATGATGAATCGTTTCCAGAGATCCTTTGATTTGGTGTACAATGTGCTATAAACTTTTATTTGTTGTAATTAAGATTCTAAAAACTTAGGTTCAAAATCAGGGGCATAGCTTGTTTTGAAAAACCAATCGTAAAAGAATTGGCATGGGGATCTTTTATTTTGTAGAAGATGGCTCAATAAGAATGTACCCAAAAGTATTTCAATGTTAATACTTTCATAATTCAAAAGTATCGTGAAAGAATGTGTCTTAAAATCGAAATCACAAGCATATGCTATTTTTTTATGAACGTCATATGTGTTATCAGTTTTTCTTCCATCATTTTTTGTCACAATTTCAAATGAGTTCATATTCACCCAACGAAGCAAGGCATTTGTACCAAATCTAAAATCAATAAAATAATTAGTAAAATGGAAATAATCCCATAAAGTGTAATCTAATCGAATAATTGAAGGTGTTGTATGCAATGGTGACTCTCTGAGATAAGGTGAGACAAGCCTAATGTCATTCAATGAAATGTATTTTTCTGTGAATGCATTTTTGATGCTGGCAACAATCTGCTTCTTTGAACAGTTTTGGATATGCCATAAGTTATCACTATCTCTTGATATTCTATAAAGCTTTTTCTTGGAAGAAGACCAGACAGTAAAATGGTAAGCATTGTCTCGGACAACGTGTAGTTTGTATATCTCTTTATTCATTTGAACAACATGGTTAAAGTCTTTAGCCTTCAAAAAATCCTGGTTTCTTTTCACCAATGAAACATATATTCCTGTGAATATCAACGTGGTCCCTAAACACACCAGAATATCCATTGTAAAAACTTTGTCTAATGCTTGTGTGTTAGTTTGATTCAGTGTTCACAGTGACGAAAGCTTAACATCAGCACTTTAAAAACAATACTCAGATTGACACAAAACCAACAATATTCAGTATCATCAATTTTAAGGGTTGATTCATGAGTTAATCACAAAAACAGATCGTATTTCAACAGTGTTCAGAGAAAGTCTCGCTAACTTAAATCAAATCATTATCAAAAACCGTGTAGCTTAAACCAGTTTCATATTTTGATCAATGAGTTGCCATAATTTATCTTTGAAAATTGAAATATTTAAATTTTGAGCTCATCGCGTCTCTGATCTCGGTTTCTTTTTCATGCCAACTGGCTTCTTTAAGAAGAGTAGAGAAGAGAAGTTATGGAGAAGTATTACCACCCATATGAACCATATCCTATCCAAAAGGAACTCATGGACTCCATCTATGATTTGTTGAGTAACAAGTATAAAATAGGAATTTTTGAAAGTCCCACTGGAACAGGGAAAACTTTGTCGTTGATTTGTTCTACTTTGAGCTGGCTAAGGTATTCAGATGATTTGAATATTAAAAAAAGCATAGTGGAATCCATGCAGTTGAAAGTTGATGGCAAACAAGAAGAAGAGGATGATGACGATGAACCTGCTTGGGTAAAACGATCTTTTTATGAAATTCAGCAGAAGAAGAAATACAAGGAGTCAGCAGAATACGAGAAGAAACTAGATAACATTGCACATAACCCTAAAATGAAGAAGGTCACGGAACTAAAGCATAAAGAGTTTGGAAAGAAGAAAGCAAGAATACGAATTGAAGTCTCAATTGAAAAACAACAGAACAATGCTAACCCAGATCAATTTATACCAGATGACTATCATTCCGATGACGAGGAACATAAAAACAGTAACCAATCAGATTTTAAAGAAAGAAATAATACTCTTAATCAAGAGATCAAACAGCTTTTGAATAAAATGTACGAGAAACCAATTGATGAATCTGTACCTGCAAAAACTACCCAAATTTACTTCGCCTCAAGAACTCATTCCCAATTGAATCAATTTTCTTCTCAATTAAGACTACCAACATTTCCATCAACAATACCAAATAGCACAGAACATTTGAAATATACTCCACTAGGTTCGAGAAAACAATTATGTATAAATCCCAATGTCAATAAATTTAAAGATACTAATTTGATGAACGATGCTTGTTTAGATTTGCAAAAGAAGGAATCTAAAACATGCTGTGAATATTACCCCAAGGAATTTAAACAGAAGGAAGCTGTTGAAAGTTTTAGAGATTCTGTTTTTGCGGAAATACATGATATTGAAGATTTAACTTATCTTGGAGAGTTTTACAAGATATGTCCTTACTATTCAGTTCGAGAAAACATTCCCTACTCAGAAGTTATAACATTACCATATCAGTTATTGCTTTCAAAAACTTCTAGAGAAGCGATTGGTGTTGATTTGAGAAACTCAATTGTTATAATTGATGAAGCTCACAATCTTTTAGATACAATCTCATCTATTCATTCTGTTAGTGTTACGAAAGAAGAATTTGAAAAATGTCGAAAATCTTTGAAAATTTACTTATCTAAATTTCAAAGAAGGCTAAATGGTGGTAATAGAGTCAATTTAATGAAACTTGTTAAAATTATAGATATTTTAGTAAAATTTATTGTTACTCAAAAAGATGATGAAATTAAGTCAGGCAAGACAATTGAACTTACAGATATTTTTCAAGGAACCACAGGTGATCTTTTAAACATCCATAAACTTGAAAAATATTTGGCTGTTTCCAAAATAGCGTACAAGATTGAAAATTTTATGGATAGATATCAGGATGAATGCATTACTAAAGAAGCAGACACTAAGACAAAAAAATCAAGCACACCATTACTTTTCAAAGTTATTCAATTTTTGAGATCATTAAACAATCCTTCTAAGGAAGGTAAGTTTTTCTTTGATGTGATCAATGGTACAATATCCATGAATTATATGTTATTGGACCCATCTTCAGTTTTCAAAGAAATCACAGAGGATACTGAATGTGTTATTTTAGCAGGTGGTACAATGGAACCAATGGATGATTATACAAACTATTTGTTCCCTTATATTGATTCACAATTGGTTAAAAAATTCAGCTGTGGTCATGTCATACCAAAGGAAAATCTTCAAGTATTCACAATTAGTCGCAATATTAACAACACCAAGGAGTTTGAATTTTCTTTTGATAAAAGAAATGATGTGAATATCATTGATGACTTGGGAAACACCCTTATTGAGTTGAGCAAGAAAATACCTGATGGGGTTGTTGTGTTTGTCCAGAGTTATAAATACCAGTTGCAATTGATAGAGCAGTGGAAGAAAACTGATGCCTGGGAAAGATTATCAAGTACTAGGAAGGTTTTCACTGAAAATTCAACAGACACAGCAGAAAATACATTAGATGAATACAGCAAAGAAATTGTCGAAGGCAGAGGAGCGTTGCTCATTTCTGTTGTTGGAGGTAAACTATCGGAAGGTATCAATTTTTCAGACAAATTGGCAAGAAGTGTTATCATGATTGGTTTACCATTTCCTAATGCATTTTCTGGAGAAATCATATCCAAAAGAAAGTTTATCGAAGACGAAGTTTTGAGTAGAACTGGTGATAAGAAAAGAGCTACGGAAGCATCCCAGCTGTTTTATGAGAATCTTTGTATGAGAAGTGTGAACCAAAGTGTTGGAAGAGCAATACGACATGCAAATGATTATGCTAGTATTTACTTGATTGATAAGAGATACAACAACGAGCGAATCATCAATAAACTGAGTGGATGGGTAAAAGAAAGAGTAGAATTGAACGTTGAGTTTTCTCGAATTTTGCAGAAAACGGCTGATTTTTTTGGAAACAAAGCCCAATAAACAATATATTTATTTTATCTGCCATCCTAGTGAATTGTAGTATGTAGATCTACAATTACCTTTTAGAACTGGTTCCTAACTACTCAAAACTTTGTAGTTAACACATTTAACGCAGTTGATTTCAACACCCAAACACCAAACCGGTTAATGGGTAAAACATACAAATTATTTTTCAGTTCTCGAAGGCAAAAATTTTGATATTTGTTTACATTTCATACTTTATAAATTAAAAGAACTTCAATCCATACCTGCAATGGTACAGCACACAGAGAATGCAGCTATTTCAGCAGCCTCAGGAAAAAAGCTTTTGAACGAATTGCTCGAGACATCCAGGAACTTGCCTTCCAGCTCGTCAGATTTGGGCTCAATCCAACTTGGAATCAATCAGATTCGTAAGAAAGCTAGTCAGTTAAGCATTCCCAAATCCCAACAAGTGGGTGGTTTAAAACGTGAAGTCAATGTTTTGACCAACGCACATTACTTGCTTGCCGGTACAGTTTCAATTGAAGATGTTGAAACCCAAATCAAATCTTTGGAAAAATCACAAGTGTTAGAATCAAAACACCAACAACAGCTAACTAATAACACTTACAATCAGTACAACGATCTTGATTCATATTTGAAATCAAAGAAAGATGAAAACATATTATCAACAATTGAACAGTTCTTGAGCTCAGCAGCTTCAGATTTTGATAATTTTGTTAATCAAAACATTTCACTAGACTGGAAACAAAGAAGAGATGAAATCAGAGGATCTTTTGGAATTGTTTTCAACAAACAAACAGCTCATACAGCTTATCAAACCAAGAACAATGTTGCTTCCAAGTCTTCCTCTGCTTTGACTAAAACAAACAATGATATCACATGGGGTAGATCCTCAACATTATTGGAAAATAATGTTTCATCGAGTTTGAATGTTAATTCCAATCATTTTATACGGAACAAGTTTGAGCGTTACGCTAAAATTATCAATCAGTTAAACAATTACAGACAGGCGTTGTTAACTAATGGAAGAGATTCACTGGGAGAAGATGATATAAACACAGAGTTTGATTTATCTACTGATTTTCTACAAGTTTTTAGAAATAATTCTGATATTAAATCTAAACAGTTTCACGAAAGTTGGAAGATTATTTCTAATTTAAAGACCAAATTCAATAAAACATACACATTACAAAATTTCAAAAACAAAATTATTTCAACCTCTAAAACATACCTTGAATTACAATTTTTTGAATATATTGATAAAATTTTCAAGAAAAGAGTTACTGATAAAGGTTTACCAACCATGGTGAATAAAGTTAAAGTTTTCATTGAATCTCAAAAATTAAATTCCAATGGCAACTTATTAATAGTTAATGGTCTTCCGATTTGGGCTGTTATCTTTTTTTTATTGAGAGCAGGTTGCCAAGAAGATGCTTTGAAATTAGTTTTAGAAAATCAAACTGTTTTCAAAAAAGTTGAGCAGTCATTTATTTCATATTTCAAAGCTTACGTACAATCCACAGATAAGAGACTACCACAAGCTTTAGTCACTAAAATCCAAAATGAATTTAACCATCATATTAAAAATTCTATCGATGGTGATCCATATAGATTTGCTGTTTATAAGCTTCTAGGAAGATGTCAATTATCCAGAAGAAATGTTTCCAACATTGCACTCACTGTTGAAGATTGGTTATGGATGCATTTGATGTTAGTTAGAGAAGATTCTCAAGTTGAATATGATCCAGTTTATGAAAGATACACATTAAATGATTTACAATCTAATATCATTTCATTAGGTGAATCTAAGTTTCCTAATAACTATTTACAAGTGTTATTTTTAACTGGTTTGTATGATGAAGCAATTGATTATAGTTTCAAAAGTAATGAAATTGATAGTATTCATTTACATATTGGTTTGAGTTATTATAAAATTTTACAAAATTCAAGTGAAAATGAGGAAGTTTTAAGCAAAAGAGGAGAATCATTTAGTAAGAAACTTGGTTCTTATATTAAAAGTTTCAAGTTTTCAGATCCAAGAATTGCAGTGGAATATTTAATTTTGATTTGTTTGTTCAAAAACCAAATTGAAACTTGTCATGAAACATTAAGAGAACTAGTTTTAGGTACTAGAGAATTTTCTATTTTATTGGGTAAGATTAACTCTAATGGAGTTAGAATTCCAGGAAAAATTGAACAAAGAAAACAATTGATTGCATTAGAGCATGATTTCTTGAATAAAATCACACAACAAGCTGCCATTACTGCTGATAAAGAAGGTAGAATATATGATGGTTTATTGTTATACCAATTGAGTGAAGAAAGTGAGATTGTTGCTACAATTGTTAATAGATTATTGGGTGAATTTTTAAGTAATACTGAATTGGATCAATCATTATTAATAGATGGAAACAATGAAACAAATCCAATTTTAATTGCACAAAACATGTTGAGCTTGAATGTCGATAAAATTTCAGTGAAACAACGTGAGATTTGTCTTAAATTGTTGAAAATTTCAGAAATTCGTCAATTTTTAGTTGAAAAAAACTGGGAATCCTGTATCAAAAAAATTGAGGAATTAGACATTTTACCAATTAATCCTCAAAATGACCTAGGATTGATTAGATTAAAAGCAGAAGAGCTGACATATCTTGATGAGAACTTGTTAAGAAACGTTCCAAATTTGTTAATCATTACAATGACATGTATCGCACAAGTTAATGAGATCTTACAAAATAGTTCAATTAAAGGTTATTTAAGAGAAGAAAAATCCAAAGAGTTGAAACTAATGGCCAAAAATTGTGTTGTTTTTGCCGGAATGGTTCAATATAAAATGCCTAGGGAGACCTTCAGCATGTTAATTGATTTAGAAGCTCTATTGTGATATGTATAGTAAGTAGTACATATGAGTTATTTTAATAGTATGTTTTATTGATTATACATGTCTTGTAACATGCTATATTTTCTTGGTTTGGTTATTGTAGTCATCTAGGTATGGATCACTATTAGTGTTGTGTTTATGTTCATTTTCTGTATTACTGTGACTATGATTATGATTGTGTTTATTTTTATTATAATTTGGCTGCTTCTCATATGAGTTAGGACTTGCCACTCTTCTAGTCTTCTTTTTCTTTGGCTTTTCATCTTTCTTGATGCTGTCCTTCTCGTCTCCTGAAGAGTTGCTAGAGCTGGAGGAGCTGGAGGAACTGGAGGAGCTGGATGAATCACAATCACATTCATCGTCGAAGTCTCTCTGTGGATGGAAAATACAGCAGACTGTAAAGGTGTTAGTTATGACTTCCGCAAATCAAATATGAGCAATACTTACCCTTGGACTTCTTCTTGCCCATGTTCTCGTTGTCGATGGTGCCTTCCTCCCATCTGACACTCGGTCTGGAAACAACAGTCTCTGGGGTAGGAGACAGTGATCCCCGAAGCGTCAAGTGCTCGTTAGAAGTCTCTGTTTGTGTGTACAGCTGCGTGCCTGTACTGCTCTCTGTTTGGTTGTGAGGCATTGCTATATTCAACTTGGAGAGTTCTGAGTGCTCCAGTGCTAATTCTAAACTTATTCTGAACTATTATAATTATCTTTTTGTCAAATCTTGGTAGGGGCACACATCAAGTTTGTTAGCGAAAATCAGCTATTTCGTGATTTACTCAAAATTGAAAAGACATCAGATTTTTTTTATACTCTGCAAGGGGTACCATCAGATTGGATAATACTACTGTCAAAGTTCAAGAAAATACATTTTTGGATTTAAAGTTTGTAAAATTTACGTAATAATACAACATGTTTAAAATTTGGCTGCAAAGATTTAGCTCTTTTTTCTACTGTACTGAGTATTCATGATTCATCAACTATAGTCTAGAGGATCTCGAGTGTACAGTGTAGAGCCGTAGCTGATTTATTGCTGATATAGATTACAGATACCACGATAGCTGTTTTATGAAGCTTAGACCAGAGCTTAGGTATGAAAACCCTGGAATCTAGCAAGTTTTCAATTTTAGGAGATCAGAACTGTCCACTATTAATTTTAACATTACATAGCTGAGAAATGTCATATAGAGTTACCATTGATTTCAGAAAACAACCATTATACGGCGGCCCAGCTGACTATAAGGAGAACACAGAGTTGTTTGAGTTTGGGTGAGCGTCAAACATTGAAGCTGCTATTCCAAAAGAATATTTAGCTCCAAAAAACGTATTATTACCAGAAACTGATCTGAAAATCACTGATCCATTCAATGTCACAAAAATCTCAGCTAGAGTCTTGGATACTGAAAGCTGGCTTAATAGCTGTTGAATTGGCTAAAATTGCTGCTAAAGAATATACAGCAGTTCTAGTTTTAACTGTTTTTATTAAAAGATCTGCTCCGATATCAAAACTAGAAGATTTAACAATTAGTACTATTTATGACGATAGTGTTACTAAACCTCATCCTCTAGTGATTAGAGTTTTGAAAGAAGCTGAAGCTAAATAACGTAGTTCTGGTGTTAATGTTGTTGTTTAGGATTCATATACAGTTTATGAAGCTGTTCAAAAAAGCTTACTAAAGTTTAGCAGATGGTGGTTATGCTCCAAAGAAGTTCTTAGAAATTTTTGGAGAACCTTTAGCTCCAGTATCTGACATCTCTTTGAGTTGTGATAATTGTTCAGTTTCTTTGACAGCAGCGGATACTGGAAGTCGCATATTACACTTATGCTAGCAGCTAGAGATGATCTTCGTGCTAAATATTTGGGGTTATTTAATGAGAGAGGTGTTCTTATTTCTGAGACAGTGAAAG